>PVHY01028374.1:0-15290 GCA_004024945.1 Uropsilus gracilis | reverse complement strand
TGTCCAGCCTGCTGGTGCTCACGCTGCTGCTGTACGTGGCGCTGCGCTGCTCGGCGCCGCCGGGCCCTGCGGCGTGCGCGCCCGGGAAGCCGGCGCTGGTGTGCTCCAGCGCGGTGGGCAGCTGGTCGTGCTCGCAGCAGAGGAGGTCGCGGGTGTGCTCTGGGGAGGGCGCGCCCAAGACCGACCTCATGGCCTTCAGTCCCAGTGTCCCCCCGTGTATGAATTCTGCGGAGGGATTAGGTGAAATTGAAGCGGATTCAGAACAGTTGAAACAGGTGAGTGTATTTAAAATTGTGTTACTATGATAGTTTTCTCAAGTTTCCGTTTAAAAATGTCTTCAAGGGTAACTTTAAGATCATCGAGTTTTTTCGGCATTGCAGTATTTAATGTTACTGAATAACGGGTTTAATCGGGATGAAAGTCTTAAAAGTTTTGATTGTCCCTAATACTAATCCTTTGTTTTTGCTGTTAATAGTTCTTAAGTTTTCATTTCGTACATGAATATTTGTAGGAAATTCTGATCGTGAATATTTTACGCATTTAGAAAACATTTGTTTGAAGGAGGCGAATGACAATTTGAAAATTTTAAATCTTTTCATTTAATAATTTTATACCAGCACCTACACACATGATTTCATTTAAAGACTGCTATTGCTTTTACATAAACTCCTTTACTTTTAAGAAAAAAAATTAGTTTTGGCTTGCGCCTTCTTCTTTTCTGTGATACAGAAGTGTTCCGTATCTGTGTGCAGTGTGAAAAACCTGGTGATTTTCCTTCCAAATTTTTATTTGCAGTCACGTGATTGCTCATAGCCATAATACTTTTATCTAGTGGGTTTTCATTATTGTTTCTTTTTGAAAGTTTATGAACATGTAATCTATTTTACATTTCTCAGTCACTGACAACTTATGGAAACTCCTATCAACTGGATGTTTTAATAGTTGTTAGTGAATTACTATTCAGTGATGAACATTCTGTTTGAAGAATTTTTTTGCCTCCATAGTCTTATCATTTTACATATTCCTTAAATAATGCCTTTATTTCTATCTACAAAACTGATTTTTAGCAATGTGTTGATGCATCAGTGTATTAAAGTTTGAATTTACTGTAGGCTTTCCAATATTTTTAGTACCTTTAATTTGTAAACATGGTTAATTTTTCCCGAACTCTTGAATATGCATTCATAAATTTCACTTAATAAAACTTTTTTCTTAATTTATTTTTATTTTTTTAGATAATTTTAATTTTTTTGTGGAAAGGATACAAGTTTCATAGATAGGTATACATAATACAATACCATAATTACAAAATTATAACCATGCAAAATAATATATTATTTACTGATGTGTGATTTAAAAGTTTCAAATACCACTGGCATGGCAAACATCAGATCCAGTGTACTCATTATTATTTCTGGGAATGTATAATGGGGAATAGGATAGAAGAGATATCCAACAGAGAATGTCAACTATCTCTGTGATGGTTGCTCTTTTTTTTTATATTTTTTAAATTTGCATATATGTGTATTTATATCTATATTACATTATTGCATTATTGTGTACCCCGGGGCTTTCCCATTTCACTAACACCTGTTAACCATCCTGATCTTTTGTGCTCTTCACTTCCCCTGCCTTCTTCCCCCTCCTCCTCTCTCACTCCATTGTTCAGTCCCACTGGTTGTTTTTATTTTTTCTTGTTCATTTGTTTTTCCCTATATCCATCATATATCACTTAATAAAGCTTATTCATTCATTCATTCATTCATTTATTTACTAGGTCTCGCTATTTTGCTGGGGCAACCACAGGCTCACGTTACCCGAGGTACCACGACCTCAAGCGATCCCCACCCTCAGCTTCCCAGGTAGCTGGGATTGAAGGCGCTGCCCCCATGCCCAGCTATTTTTTGAGAACTAGGTCTCGCTTTGTTGCCCCGGGTGAGTCTCAAACTCATGGACTCAAGCGATTCCTAGTCTCAGTCGCTCTCTAGGCTATGCTAAATGGCACATGCCACCGTGCCTGGTGTGCTTAATGATTTTAGAAATAAACTTTATCCTTTTTTGTAAGTCTAATTTTTGGATGTCTTTTCCATCTATCGAATTTTTTGTTTTTGCATAAGTTTTCTTGTATATGTTTCTGTCAATTAATTCACTTAACTTTTATTGAGAAAAACCATTATTTCTCTATAATCCTGGAAAGAATATTTTCTCTAGGTCTAACCTATTTTCTTTCAGTGTTTAAAGCTGTCATTCCATTGTTCTCTGGTTTGCATAGTCTCTTATGAAAAGTTTGCTATCATTCTTATCTTTGTTTTTCTGTATGAACTTCTCCTCCTACCCCTACTCTGGATGTTTAAAATATTCCATTCTTATCATTGGCTTTTGCATTTTGATTATGATGTGCTTTAGTCTGGTTTCTTTGTGTTATTCTATTTGTGGTTTATTTATGTTCTTGAATCTGTGAATTTATTGATTTCACCAATAAACTGGGAAATTTCAGTCATGTTAAAGACACCTACCTTTCCTCATTTTAAGGTCATAGCTGCTTTATCTTAGATTGGATACTAGGCATGTGGATTTATTTCTGGTCATTCTATTCTGTGCCTTTGATTCATGTTTGTTAATGTGTCAATGCCATGTCATTTCAAGCAATGTTGTCTTATAGTAAGGTTAACATTAAGCCAGATAACATGATCCCTTTATCTTTTTTTTTCCTCAGGGTTCCTTTATCAATTTGAGGCCATTTATATTTTCATATAAATTTCACTCTTTCTCCAGTCTTTTTCTCCCTCTGGCATTTTCTCTGGTGCTCTCTTGCCCCTGGGTGATACCACCCTTTTGTCCTTTCCTCCCAGGGCAGGTGAGTCCACTCACACATACGCATACCCACTGGACCCAGACATGTACAATCATGGGAGGGCACATTACCACTGACCATAGAGGCTAGTGGAGTAAAAAGCCTGACCAACACATTTGTGCTAGTGCAAGATAGTAATATTGATTGTATTAATTCTTCCCATCCATGAGCATGGGCTATCCTTCCATCTTCCTCTGTCACTGAGTCCTGAAGTAACAGCTTGTAGCTATCATTATATAGATTTTTTATCTATATAATGTTGTTGCTTATGCTGATTTTGAAGTATTTAGTTAGTTTTGAAACAATTGTAAAATGAGTTATTTTCTTAATTTCTTTTCTTTTTATTTTTAAGAGACTAGGTATCATGTTGCCTAGGGTTGTCTTGAACCCGCAGACTCAAGTGATCCCTAGCCTCAGCCTCCCCGTAACTGGGATTACAGGTGTGCACCACCACGCCCACCTTATTTTCTTAATTTCTTTTGCTTGTTTGTTATTTGTATATTTTAAGGACATGTGTTTTTATGTTGATCTTATAACCTGCCACTTCACTGTATTCATTTATTGTTTCTATTTTTTTGATGGAATCCTTAAGGTCTTTTATGTACAATATATTGTATGTAACTAGGGAGAGTTTCCCTTCTTTTCCAGTTTTGATTCCCTTACTTCATATTTTTGTTTTATGAAAAAAACAGCTGGGCATGGTGGCAAGTACCTTTAAGCACAGCATAGAGTGTGACTGAGAAATTGCTTGAGTCCACGGGTTTGAGACCAACCCGGGGCAACATAACGAGATCTAGTCTCAAAAAATAGCTGGGCGTGGTGGCACATGCCTGTAATCCCAGCTACCTGGGAAGCTGAGGGTGGGGATAGCTTGAGTCCATGGTAGCCCGGGCAATGTGAGCCTGCGGTTCCCCAGGCAAAATAGTGAGACCTAGTCTCAAGAAACAAAACAAAGCAAACAAACAAACAAAAACAAGTATAATATTGATTGTAGGTTTGTGGTATATAGTCTTTATTATTGGTATATTGCTTCCATTGTAATGAAAGGTAGATTACTTTCATTTCCATGTTGTCTAGAGTTTTTACCATAAATGATATGATACAGAATCTTATTAAATAATATCTCTGAAACTATTGATATTATGATTTTTGCCTTTCCTTTGTATGATATATTTTATCACTTGATTTATATATTAAACCATCTTTGTAGCCTGGAATAAACCCCATTTGTTTCATGTTTATAGCTGTTTTATCATAGATTAGATGCTGGTATGTAAGTGGATTTATATCCTTGAAATAAACTATTTAATCTGATTTGCTAATATTTTGTTGAAGATTTTTGCATCAATGTTTATCAGAGCTATTGGTCTATAATTTTCTTGCACTGGTTTTGCTTTCTTGCACTGGTTTTACTCTTAGTATTAGGATAATGTCAGCATTCTTAATGTATATTGTGCAACATTCCCTTCTTTTATAAGACTATTAGACAAAACAAGAAGAACAGTAGCCCTTCTTTAAAGATTTCATACAAATTTATTCTTAAAATCACTTTTTCCTGGGCTTTGATTTTTTGGGAAGAAAATAAAATTTTCTGTGTTTGTGATCAGTTTAATGCATCATTTTCTTCCAGAGTTAGTTTTGATGGATTATAATGATCCAGGAATTTGTCAATTTGTTCAAGATTATTTAATTTCTTGGCATATAGTTTTTCATAGTAGTCTCTTCATAGTTCTCTGCTATCTATGGACATTTTCCCTCTTTTACTTATGATTCTACTTATTAATGTTTTCGTGTGTGTGTGTAAACTAGCTGCAGGTTTATCTATATTGTTTATCTTGTTGAAAAATGAGTCCTTGGTTTCACTGATTTTTTTAATAGTCTCTTTTCTCTCTATTTTATTAATTTCTATTTCTATTTTTATTATTTTCTTCCTTCTGCTGACTTTGGATCTTGTTTGTTCCTATTGTTCATTTGGGTTTTTTCTTGCTACTTAATGTGGGCCTGTAGTGCAATTTTCTTCCCCCAAACATAAATCTGTTTTTGCTGCATCCCATCCCACAGATTCTGATAACTCTTATCATCATTTTTATTCACCTGGAATTATTTTTTAATTTCTGCTTTAATTTTCTCTTTTACCCAATAGTAGCATGTTATTTAGTCTTCATTTATATTATTTCCTGCTTTTTTCCCCTTATACTTGATCTCTATATGGCATTGTGGTTAGAGAAAATATTAGGTATAATTGTGATATTTGTAATTTTATTGACAATTGATTTATGTTCTAATATATGGTCTGTTTTTGAAAATGTTCCATGTGCCTTTTGAAAAAAAGTGTATGCATTGATTGTGGTTTTTTTTTTTTTTGAAGAGGGGGCAGTGTGTTCTGTAGTTGTCTATAGACCTATTTGGTCTAACAACTTCTCATTAAGGCTGTTGTTTCTGTATTTATTCTTTGTCTTGTTAATCTGTTCATTGTTATAAGTGGGATATTAAAGTCCCCTACTGTGTGCTTTTGTCAATATCACTCTTTAGTTCTGTTTATTAATTGTTTGAAAAAGGTTTCACTACAGTTTGACCAGTTGTGCTATTAACAGGAATGAAACAAGTTTATATGTCACTGGATAATATTTCTTTATTTTGTTTCTTTAAAAAAAATAAAAACTGAAGCTGAACATGGCAGTGCATGCCTGTAATCCCAGTTACCTGGGAGACTGAGGGTGGGGATCACTTGAGCTCACAGGTTTGAGAGAACCCTGGGCAACATAGTGAGATCTAGTCTCAAAAAAAGGATTTATTTTTATTTTTATTGATATACAAATGATATATAACTTTGTATTAGTTTTAGGTGTACAACATAGTCATTTGTATATGTTGTAAAATGATCACACACTGTAAGTCTAGTTGACCTCCACCATTATACATTTATAATTTTTCCTTTGTGAAAAGGACTTTTAAGATCTACTCTCCTAGCAGCTTTCAAATATGGAAGTGTATATCAGTACCATACTTTTTGATTACTGTATTTCTATAATATAGTTTGAAACCAGGAAGTGTATAAGGGGAAAAAAGCAGGAAAAAAATACAAATACATGGAGACTAAATAACATGCTGCTATTGGATAAAAGAGGAAATCAAAACAAATTAAAAATAATTTAAGATTATTCTAATTGGTGTCTCTTGTGATTCAATATAAATTTGAAGGTTATTTTCCTATTTATGTGAAAAATACCTTTGAATTTTTATAGGAATTGCATTGAATGTGTAGATGGAATTTTGATAGACTTTGTATTGAACATGGACCCTTTAACAGTATTGAACACTTTTAGATCCATGAACCTAGGATATCATCCATTTATGTCTTCTTCAGCTTCTTTCATCAGTGTCTTATGAAATATCTAGTGGCTTACTTAAAAAGATTACAGTGGTCTACTTTAAGCTGATAACAGCGTAACTTTAAGCAGACAAAAACTATACATTCTTTTACTCCCTCCTATTTTATGTTTTTGTTGTTATAATTTATCTTTTTGTATTGTGTGCCTACTAGTATTGTATTGTGTGCCTGCTACTTATAAATATTTTTAAACACATTTTCCCTTAACCCTTATTCTAGAATATGTGATTATCACACTACCATATTACATTTGTAGGGTATTCTGAGTTTGACTATTTATCTTTACCAGTGTATAATGTATCCTTATGTGTTTTTATGTTACCTCCTTTGACTTCAGCTTTAAAAGCTCCTTTCAGTAATTTTTTTGGTCAGGTTAGTCTAGCAGTGATGAGCTTCCTTGACTTTTGTTAGGGAAATTCTCTATTGAGCCTTTATTTCTAGAGGACAATTTTGCTGGGTCAAGTATTCATGGTTGGCAGCTTTTTTTTTCAGTACTTTTAATATTTCACCCTTATTTCATCTGATCTGCAAGTTTTTTTCAAGAAATATGCTGATAACCTTTATGGTTATTCCTTTGTATGAGAGAATTTTTTTTCTTCTTGCTACTTTAAAAAGTTATCTATTTTTATACAATTTTATTATTATATGTCTTGTCGTATGATATGTCTTATTATATGTCTATATCTTATTATATATTCTTGCCAAAGAATATTTCTTTGGCTTAAAATATTTTTAAAGTGTTTTATTCTTTCTGCTTTTCTACTGAGACTCAATAATATGTAGACTTAATAATTTCATGTCCCATAAGTCCTGTTGACTTTAATTCCTGTTCACATTTTGTCCCTTTGAATAATTTTAAATGATCTGTCTTTGAATTCATTGATTCTTTTGTTTATTCCAGCTGTTATTGTATATTCAGTGTATTGTTTGTCTCCAAAATTGGTCTTTCATTCTTTTTCTATCTCTGTTGGAATTCTTATTTTGTTCTTGTATTTTCTTTTCTCACTAAATTGTTTATTTTGTAGCCATTTGAGCATCTTTAGGATAATTTTTTTGAATGCATAATTACTATATTGCAGATTTCTTGGGTATACAGTTATAAATAGATGACTCTGTTCCTTTGGTACAAAGTACCTGTTGCTTTGTATGGTGCCTTCACATTTGAAGAAGCAGTCATCTCTATCAGATTTTACATGGAACTTCAGAAAGGAGTGACCTTTATTTGTGGGGGCATTTGGGGGAGGTTTTTAGTATACAGGTGACAGGACATGTAATAGCTTTGGGTCTGAGGGACATGATGTCAACTCAGGCTGCTGTGGTTACAACATTGACAACTATGTTCCCTGGTGAGTGATGCAGGGGCTCCACAGTGCTACAAAGACTTTTGAAGTCATCAGCAGTGCCTCCAGGTCAACTGACTTGGGACCAGGGTAGGCAGTGGTAGTGGCCAGAGCTGGTGGTATATACACACTCAACTTTTGGGGCCAGCATCTGTGTAGTGGCAGGTACTGGTTGCAGAGGCACATGAACCAGAGGCACAAGTACAGTTGTGATGGTTGACATGCACATATGTGGTTGCAATATCTTTCCATAGATGTGCATATAGCAGTGGAGGATGCTGAATGGAAGGCATAAATGGAAGGTTGTTGGTGGAAGTGTACAATTAATGGGGCCAGTAGTAAGCAAGTCAAGCAGTGTAGGCCAGTGGCAGGAGATAGGACTGAATGTTGATTTTCTATCTCTGGGGATCTTGCCAACTGGCATGTACATCTTTGACATATATTTCTGTGACTGTAATGTCTTGCCATGAGTATGCACACAGCATTGGGCAACAGTGAGGGTTGTTAGGAAAATTGTGTGCATGTGCACAACTGGAAGATTATCCCTGAGCATGTGTTTGATGGTGGGAGTCTGGGCTGTCTTATCTTCGTGTGGCCTCAGATGCCTGCTGGTGCAGGTCTTGGGTTCTAGGGACTCAGGTAGCTGGTGTTAGTGACTGAAAATACCTGTGGGAATGAAAACTGATGAAATCTTCAGCACAGCAGCTGTTCTGACTTTCTTTGGTGTTGAAAGCTACTAGGGTGTTCTAAAGGACAGGCTACTGGGAACTATAGTCTCTCCTGTTGTATGGTTTATATTGTTTGTCTTTGCTTTTTCTTCTTTCCTGACCCTTGCAGTACATCTCAGCTTTGCCAGTGTCTGGGTGGGATGAAATCAAATTTGGTCCTTTGTGGGGTTCCCCCAAAAGCTGAAAAGCAAATTGCTCACCTTCTTCTCCTCCTGGTGCTGGGAACTTTTTCTATTTGGGGTTTCTTTTTTAAATCTGAGCAGTGCTGGCTTAGGAGATGCAGGTGAAATGAATTTATTCTATTTTGGGTGGAGTTTTTTCTCTCCACTGTATTGCAGAAGTTTCTAAGTGGACTGTAGAGCATTCCCAGTGTTAATTTTGTTCATGGATACCTGATTATTGATCTTTGTGAGGAAAGGGTGGTTAGGGCCTCCTATATTACTATGTTAGTGACATTACACTTTCCCTAGCCCTGGACATTATTTTTTTGAGTGAGATTCTTTTCCTTTCTTCCTCTCTCTTCCTTCCAATGATATGTATATTGTTTGGTATTATGGTTCCTATACATCTCAGACTTTTTCACTTTTGAAGAAGAGTTAATCTGACTAGATAATTTTCAATAATTATTTTTAGTTTGCTGATTCTTCTACTTGGTGGAATCTGTTAAAGTCCTCTAATAGATTTCTAAGTTCAATTATTATATTTTTTAGATAGAAAATGGTTTTCTTTATATTTTTGTTGTTGATATTATAATTTTGTTTATGCATTTTTTTAAATGCTGGTAGGGTATCTTTATTATGGTTATTTTGATTTGTCAGTTTGTTCAAGAAGCTCTTTCTTTAAGGTTAGTTTTCATTCCTTTAATTGGGCCATGTTTCCTTGTTTATCTTGTAACTGTTTTTGTACCACACATTTCAAAAAACAGCTACTTCTCCCAATCTTTATGTACAAAGTTAGAACCCCGGGAAACCCTCTTCAGTCAGCCTTGCTAGAGATTTTGGGTTGCCTCCGGAAATTTGGGTGGGCCAACTTCTCTGGCCCTTTGCTTCCTGTTACTTTATTTAGATCACCTTCTTCTTGCTAGTATATCTGCTGCATTTCAATCTTCTGGTCCTGAAGATTGAAATTCTCTGTTTCTACAGCAACCAGCAGGCTATTCAAAATATGCTGACTCCCTGTCTGCATCTAAAGTCAGGTGAGACAGAGACTAGTCTCTTTCATAACTCTTTAAAGACCTGAAGGACTATTAGCACACTCACTTTTCTCTCTCCTTCACAAGGGAACAAGCAGTCCTTTTGTTCTCATTGACTTCCAGACATCCAAACCATGTTAGTTCCATCAGTTCTCTAAGTGAAGCAAGACAGACACCAGTTCCTCAGATATTCCTCCAAGAAGTCAAAACATTGGATACATGCTGGGCTTTTCTCATTGCCCCTGAAAGTGAAATATAAAATGAGATCCTGGTGGTTATCTCTGCCAACTTGAGGGAGGAACAGATGTAAGTAAAGAAAAATTATTCTTGTTTCAAACAGCTCTTCTCAGGTTGTATTCACCTGGATTACTGAAACCTTTTGATTGTATTCGGGAATTTTATAAAGGCATTTTGGTCCATATACTGTTGATTTGTGTTTTTGTCAGGTAACAAGGGCTGGAGTGTCCTATTCTTGGTATCTTGTTAATGTCACTTCCACTTAACCTCTTCTCCTGGAACCCTTGTAATGTCACATTTATTCTGTTTGATTATGTTCATAGATCCTTTAAGTTATTTTCACTTTTTTTAAATGTTGCTCTATTTGAGTTCTATTTGAGAACTGCTCTGTTGTGTTTCATCAATCCTTCTTGAATCCCCTATTATATTTTCCAGTTCAGTTATTGTATTCTTTAACTTTTGTTTGGTGGTTCCTTATATTTTCTATGTATTTGTTGAGGTTATCTCTTTTTGATAAAAAAGTTCTTTTCCCAAGTTCTGTTAGCAACTTTATGACCATTACTTTATATTTTCTATCGGATGAGTTGCTTATCTGTATTTTATTAAGGTCTTCCTCTGAGGTTTTATCTTTTCTTTTATTTGAATCACATTCCTCTGTTTCTTATTTTGCTTGACTGTGTCTGTTTCCATGTATTAGTCTTTTACCTCTCCCCATCTTGAAAAGGTAGCCTTGCTACCCAAGTTTCAAGTGTTGAACGTAAATTACTCTCAACTTTATTCTACCTTTTCATTGTTTCCCAACCTCTGTGATTGTCTAGGCAACATGATTTCTTCTTTCCTTTTTAATGGTCCTGCTAGCTTTAAAAAAATTGTTCCCTGATCATGCTGATTGGGATACACATTAGAATGGCTTTTTTTTTGGGGGGGGGAGGTATCAATATTGCAGTATTTTAACACACTGAAATGTTTCCATAGGACCAAGAACATTAGAGAAATAAAGGTCGTAGATGAATATGAACACTAATAATTTTGTTATCTTACACCAAAAAGTAATTTAAACACTTTATGAATCAGAGACATTATAATGTTATGTAGTTACAAAGAAAGAATATTCTCTTATAAGTGAGCAATGTGAATTTATTATATTTCCTTGAGCTTTAAGCTTTAGTTTTTATAATTTAGTCTATGTCCACCCAGCTAAAGTAAAATTATATAAGATACCTCAGAAAATTTCCATGCTACTACTGTTCAAGTTTAGTAATTTTGCTTTAAAAAAATCAACCATCTTCAAAATAGAGGCAAAGCTTATTTTCCAATAAAATTCAAACTTAAATTCAGTGTAATAATTAATTCCAAATATCTATAATAAAAATGTATGATTACATGTACAGATTTTACTTATAGAACTGTATTTTTCAATCAATAAGGGAAAGTAACTTTTTAGAGAACATGTATATATGATACTATTCCACATATCTACAGTGAAAACAAAGCCACTTGATGCTAAATCTGTCTCTAAATAACCATAGGCATAAAATTTTGATTAAAAATTGTGATTTTATGTCAAAAATTAAATTTATATGAGACTACTTTTTTGAGTAAATGTACTGTTAAGCAATTATTTCAATAACCATTTCCTTTTTATGACTGCCTGCATATTTACCCCCTGCAGTGTGAACTTCTTATGTGCTCATCTTAAACTTCCTCTTAAGCCACTATCAAAGATACACTTTCATATTTTGTTAGATATCCTTCTTTTCAGCAGAGTCCATGAAAGAGAAGAGACCTTAAAATATCCATTACAATATACCCATAATTGGTAGAAATCCTACTTTTGGTCTGGTTATTACAGGTATGTAGGAAAGGTATGGCTTTTGTTTATAAAACAGTTTTTAAATCTCATTTCACTGAACTCTTTGTAGTTCTATTTTTTCTTTAATTAGCTGGAATTTTATGATAAAAAATTACATTACCTATAAGTTTGTCATCCAAGTATATTTTATCTTCCTTTCTAAAACATACACATGCACACGCACGCACACATATACACACAACTTCCTTATTTTGTGTTGTCCAGAATATCCAAGTCGGTATTGACTAATGATCAGGACATGATTTTCATGGAACTGATTCTGGTATTTTAGCATTTACATGAAAACAGTCATTATTTGGTGAGAACTGTGAAATTGTTATCAAATTTCTTTAAAGCATCTATTATAATGATCTGATAATGTTTTACTTAGCATTTTTGAACCTATCATATAATATAAGGCGTGCATAGTGTCATTTTTAGAGAACATTGATGGTAGCTTCATTCAATTTATATTTCAAGTTAGGCACTCACTGATAAGCTGGTCTCAGTGGGGTGGGTGTAGGCCTGCTTTGTCAGACACATTAAATGAAAATTTTCATTTGCAACTCAGAGGAAGATCTAATGTGACTGCTCACCATACATATGGGTACCTGAAATTTAAATGCAGGTGGACAAAACCATATGCTTGAACCAGATAGGCTACCTTTTATCATAATGATATAGCAAATTTGATTTAAAAAGTCAAAGTAAGTAAAAAGTCTAGGACTTTTCAATTGTGTAACTTCATAGCATCTACAGAAAAAAAAGGCATACATTCTAGTTTTTAATCCATCATGAAAAAGATTTGTGATGCTGCTGTTAAGAGACCAGAAGCAATTTTAGACACTAGTGCTTGCTTGCTACGTAGTGTTTAGAATAGAGGGCTAGACTCCTGGAGCTGACTGGCTTATAATAAGACTGAGTTCTGAGGGCTACATGTTGAAGGCAAAGTAGAAAAAGACTTCTAAAGAGGTAATGTTTGAAATATTGGTACATAATACAGAAATTAGTAAACAGCATGTAGTTAATTAACTATTAATGAGTAAAGTTTCAAGGTAGTTCATAGAGTATTATGTCAGGGAGAAAAACTAGTTTCTTGGTAACAGAAACTGGAGAAAGAAATTCTGTAGTAATGTGTTACTGGTAAACAGTTCAAATTTAAAAAATTAAGTAGATGTTCTATATCTAGAGTGCTTTACATGCTTAATTTATATAACTGGAGCTTAGTTAAAAAGTCAAGAAACAAAGAACTCAGACTTTATTAGTATTTTTTGGACACTTCATTAAGCTATGTAACAGAGGAAAATTTACTTAATATGAAGGTGAAGTTTTGTCTTGTAATTTAATTTACACAAGTACATATTACCAGAAAATAGTGCTAAGCACTAAGAAATGCTTGTTTAAAGTACAGTATCCTTTGCTGATAAACTTTTTGGGTATCAGATTTACTATTTTCTTGTTTTGCTTCAAGACCTCTAATAGCAGTTTATGCTATATGGTTAGAAATCTTTTAAATTTACAACTTAATGCTAAGTTTGGTGGGAGAGCTGTATAGTGACACTCTTGGCAGTAGAACCCAAGTAAAACTCAAGGCTATGTTTTTGCATAGAGTTCATTTAAAGTAATTGTGTTTATTAAAAGCTTGAAAATACCTGAGTTAGGAGAAACTATGGAAAATGCCATATAGAGACAAAATGATTCTGCTAAAGAGTTTTCTTAATTCATGATTTTAAGTGTCACTTTACACAGAAGACAAGATTCTAGAGTCTTCCTCATATTTGGGATACCCAGATATTCCAGGTATCTCCTAAATATTGCTTTCTCCCAAATCCCAGTTTATTTGAGTAATAATGCAATGTTATGTGTAAAATAGGCATATAGTGGAACATTTCCAAGTAGGTGAGTGCTATCCACTTATCCTAGACCACAAGTTAAATCCTATGAAAATAGAGATCAGTGGCAATTTAAATAGATGAGAAAAAAGAAAACCTAGCTCTCAGAAGCATGTGTTGTGAAGTTTTTAGTCAAGATTTTTCCATGCTAATTCTTAGTATGTTTTTGCTTCTTACAGCTTCACAATCTATACCCACACACACCATCCTCCTAGATATAGTTCAGGATTCCTAAACTCAGTATATCTGGAAGGTTAGCTTCAGGTCTTAAAAGTCATGGAGTCTTCCAAAAACTAAGTGTACTCTCCAGGAATATTTTATATGCTGCTAGTGGAAAAGTGAAAACTATATTCACCGCCAAAAAAAATGGTAGCTTGATTAGTAGCATTAAATTAAAGCAAGAAAATGTGAATGCTAATCTCTGGTTCTGAAGTAGACCATTAGTTTTAGTTCTGAAATTTAGTGAAGAATAAATTTAATAAATTTAATTTTATAGGTCATTTCACATCCTGATGAAGATCCCTGGTAATGGCTACACCTATTCTATCTAATACAGGAATTGGCATGATTCTTTTTTTTTAACCTAAGATTTGATGTTAAAAATATTTTGGCTCCTTACTTCTAATTACTTTGCCTTATGTTGCAGCCTGGTCTTTGTATATCCCAGGAAGAGAGGAATAGATTGTGCTGCATCTGGGAGGTTACTAGTTCTTATTAGCACATTGAAATTACCATTTCCATTTTTAGCTCTATGACCAGAATGTTAAACCGCCTGCCTTCATTTAAATCAGCAATTAAAAATTATTGTAGAAATACTCAAAGTTGAAAGCACGGTGCAATTACCCTCATTTACCCAGCGTTAATAATTATCAATACTTTTAAGTAGTTTTCTGGCAAAATTTTAATTCAAAAGTATTGAGTTGCCTTCAAAGTTTGGTTCTTGGAGGTTCAGACACTATTTAAAGGAAGACATTAGTGAAGAATTAGTGGTTAGCAGTCATTCAACTCAGACTTTTTTCAGCTTGCCTCCTTCTCAGGTTGTGGGTGCTAGGTGGGATGTGGAGATATTTCTCGTAGTTCAGAGGTGTTTTTGATAGAACAGTCCTGATTTCCCTGCAGAAGACCGGCTTAAAAACGGAGTTAGAGAAAGTATGTGCGTTTAGCCTATTCACACCTTCCTCAATGCTGTCTTCTAACTATTCACGAAGGGTAAATGTACAGAGTAGTTTTCTGGTCACACTCTGGAGAGATCTCAGCACGTTCGTTCTTTCCCCTCCTCTTCCTCCCTCTTTTGGGGCAAGCTGTCGATCTTTCTGAGTTTCTGTTACTTGATATTGACTGGTTCCTAACCTCTGTCTCCCAGACCATCCAGAGCACCGTGCAGACCACTCTCAGCAGGCTCCCAGGGGACAGATTGCTGATCCCTCCCAGAGCGTGCGCTGAGTCACCTTGGCACCCCGAAAAGCTAGCGTTCCATGGGAACCTGAGGACGCTTTCCCAGTTTGCCCCTCGTTGGTCGCCTCTACTGAGATCTTGGCGCCTCCTGAGCTACGAGGTGCAGGAGAGACTTTAACCCAGGCTGGGAACCCAGCACGGAACGTGCTCTGCCGCTGCGTCTGGGGCTCCCGTTTCCTTAAGCTCGAGGGCGTGGTCGTTCCCGGTGCAGGGGCCGCCTCGCACCGCCTCCCCCCAGAGTTTTCCCGTTCACCCAGGCAGCAGCGGGTCAGGGGGTCTGCGCGTTCGGACTCGACGTTCTTAACGGTTGGCAAGGGGAGCCCGGAAGAGCCCCCGTCTTCAGGCACAG
>PVHY01028373.1:0-15304 GCA_004024945.1 Uropsilus gracilis | reverse complement strand
GACCAGGAAACCATCAGAATCGCAAATATCAATAATCACCGTAAACGTCAATGGTCTAAACTCAGCAGTCAAAAGACGAAGAGTTGCACACTGGATCAGAAAACAGAGCCCAATATTCTGCTGCCTCCAAGAAACACACCTGATCGCTAAGGATAAGCATAGACTGAAGGTGCAAGGCTGGAAAACTACACTAGAAGCAAACGGCCCACACAAGAAAGCAGGAGTTGCCATTCTTGTATCAGACAGAGAAGACTTCAAATTAACAAAAGTGACAAAAGATAAAGATGGCCACTACATACTGGTTAAAGGGTCAATCCACCTAAATGACATAACAGTAATCAACATATACGCACCTAATGAGGGAGCACCAAAATTCATAAAACAACAACTAGTAGAACTGAAATCAAATATTGATGAGAATACATACGTGGTAGGAGATTTTAACACGCCACTCTCAACAAAAGATAGATCAACAAAACAGCAAATATACAAAGAAACAAAAGCTTTAAAGGAAGAGCTAGACCAAATAGACTTAATAGCTATATACAGGACACTACACCCCCAAGGAAAAGAGTACACTTTTTTTTCAAATGCACATGGTTCTTTCTCTAAAACAGATCATATACTAGGCCACAAGACAAACCTGAACAAGTACACAAAGATTAAAATAATACCAACATTTTTCTCTGATCATAAAGGCATCAAATTAGAAATCAACAAAGACAGGAAAATAAGGAGAGTAAACACTACATGGAGACTGAACAACAGGCTTCTGGAATATCAGTGGGTAAAAGAGGAGATCAAAGAAAAAATTAAAACCTACATGGAAGCAAACGACAATGATGACACAATGTTCCAAAATGTGTGGGACGCAGCAAAAGCAGTACTACGAGGACCGTTCACACAATATAAGGCCCAAGCAAAAAGAATTGAAACAGCCCAAAGAAATACTCTAATCTCCCAACTTGAGGACTTAGAAAAAGAGCAACAAAAAAACCCAAAACCCAGCAGAAGACAAGAAATAACAAAAATAATAGCGGAGATTAATGAAATAGAAACCAAAATATAACATCGAGAAGATAAACAAAACCAAAAGCTGGTTCTTTGAAAAAATAAATAAATAAAATTGACAAACCCCTGGCAAGGCTTAAAAAAAAAGAAGAGAGAAAACTCAAATAAACAGGATCATAAACGAAAACAGAGATATTACAACAGACCCAGCAGAAATCCAAAAGATAATTAGAGACTACTACGAACATCTATATGCAAGTAAATACAGCAACCTGGAAGAGATGGACAAATTCCTGGAACAATTCAAATACTTGGGAATTGACCTAACAAAAGATGTAAAAGACCTATACAAAGAAAATTATAAAACATTGTTAAAAGAAATAGAAGATGATGTAAAAAATGGAAAGACATTCCCTGTACATGGATCGGAAAAATCAACATTATCAAAATGGCTATACTACCAAAACCATCTACACATTCAATGCAATTCCAATAAGATCCCAATGATATAATTAAAGAGATAGAACAAAAATTACTGAAATTCATATGGAACAACAAAAGACCCTGAATAGCCAAAACCCTATTGACAAACAGAAGAGAGAATGGAGGTATTACTATTCTAGACTTCAAACTGTACTACAAAGCCATAATACTTAAAACAGCATGGTACTGATACAAAAACAGACAAACAGACCAATGGATCAGAATTGAATATCTACAAATAAAACCACACATATAAAGTCAATTAATCTTTGAAAAGGGGGGCAAAAAACATACCCTGGAACAAGGATAGCCTCTTCAGTAAATGGTGCTGGGAAAACTGGATCAAAACTTGTAAGAAAATGGACCAGGATAACACCCTCACACCCTGTACAAAAATTAACTCAAAATGGATGAAGGACCTGGAAGGGAGACCTGCAACCATAAAATACATAAAAGAAAACCTGGGCAAAACCCTTCATGAATTTCACCTCAGAAATCCATTTGGGGAAACAACTATGGCCGGCAAAAAAATGAAGGAAAGCATAAACAGCTGGGACTATAAAACTAAGAAGTTTCTGTTCAGCAAAAGAGACTATAAACAAAACAAAAAGAAACCCAACCAACTGGGAGAAAATTTTTGCCCTCCAGACAAGTGCCAAGGGTCTGATAACAAAGATCCTCAAAGAGCTCCTAAAGCTCCACAAAACCAAAGCATAAAACCCACTAAAAAAAATGGGGAGGAGAACTGAAAAGACACTTCACCAAAGAGGAGGTACAGATGGCTAATAGACATATGAAAAAATGCTCCACTTCACTAATAATCAGGGAAATGCAAAATAAAACCACACTGAGATACCATTTTACATCAGTAAGAATGGCCCACAAAATAAAACAGACAACAACAAATGTTGGCACGGATGTGGAGAAAAAGGAACTCTCTTACACTGCTGGTGGAAGTGCAAACTGATCCAGCCACTATGGAAGAGAGTGTGGAGGACCCTCAAACAATTGAAAGTGGACTTACCATTCGACCCAGCAATCCCACTACTAGGAATCTACCCAGAAGACATGAAGACATTAATTTAAAAGGACACATTTAAAAGGACACAAAGTACAGATGGTCTCACTTATATGATGGATATAGGGAAAAAAAACAAGAAAAAATGTAAACAACCAATGGGATTAACCCATGAAGTGAGAGAGGAGGAGGGGGAAGAAGGCGGGGGAGGTGAACAACAGGCTAAACAACCAACAAATGAACATCAAATTAACCAACCAACAATTTGCAGAAAAATGGGAGAAGGAGTGAATGATGGGGGGATACAGAGGGGGAATATGGAGGGAGGAAGAGGGATCAATTAATGCGCAATTGTGACAAATCAATAAAAAATTAAAAAAAATAAAGATATACACTGCACCCTTTGGAGTGTGACTGAATTCAGGAGGTTTCTCGATGAAAGCACGGGCTGTTGCTCTGAAAGGCCTAAATCAGCCAGAATTTGAATGAAAAAAGGGGTAATAACAAGTGCAAGAAATCATGACTTAAGATCTGTGGGTGACCTAGACTTATATCCTTTCTACCCCGTGAAGTGTAAACCATAGAGAGATTTCATCTATGATCATCAAAGTACAGAGAATTCACAGAAATATATATAATGCACCCTTTGGGCTGATTGAATTCAGGAGTTTTCATGCTGAAAACACTGTCTTTTGGCCTGAAGGCTTAATCAACAGGACTTTGAATGAATAAAGGGTTAATAACAAGTGGGAGAAATCAAGACTTAAGATATGTGGGTTATAAGGATATATATCCATTTCTAACACATGTAGTGTAATAAATAGAGAGATTTCATCTATGAACATAAAAGTACAGAGAAGTCACAAAAATATATATACTGCACCCTTTTGAGTCTGATTGATTTCAGGAGGTTTCTCCCTGAAAACACTGCCTGTTGGCTTGAAAGCCTTAAATCAGCAGGAATTTGAATATAAAATATAAAAAATATATAAAAAGGGTTAATAACAATGGCGAGGAATCATGACTTAAGATCTGTGGGTGATATGCATATAGCCTTTTCTAAATCATATACTGTAATGCATAGAGAGATTTCATCAATGATCATCATATAAAGAGAAGTTTCAGAAAGATATATACTGCACCCTTTGGAGAATGATTGAATTCAGGAGGTTTCTCCCTTTAAACACTGCCTTTTGACCTCAAAGGCCTAAATAAGCAGGTATTTGAATGAAAAAAGGTTTAATAACAAATGTGAGAAGTCATGACTTAAGATCTGTGGGTGATATGGACCTATATCCTTTTCTACTCCATGAAGTGTAAAACAGAGAGAGATTTCATCTATAAACATCAACATAAGGGAATATCCAAAAGATATATACTGGACCCTTTGGAATGTGATTGAATACAGAAGGTTTCTCACTGAAAACACAGCCTGTTGGCCTGAAAGGCCTACATAAGCAGGAATTTGAATGAAAAAAGGATTAATAACAAGTGGTATTAATCTTGACTTAAGACGTGGGTGATATGTACTTGTATCCTTTTCTACCCCATGAAGTGGAAAATATACAGAGATTTCATCTATGATCACCATAGTACAGAGTAGTCACAGAAAGATATATAGTGCACACGTTGGAGTCTGATTGAATTCAGGAGGTTTCTCCCTAAAAACACTTACAATTGCTTGAAAGGACTAAATCAGAAGGAATTTGAATGATAAAAGGGTTAAAAAGAAGCGGGTGAAATCATGACTTAAGATCTGTGGGTGATATGGACTTACATCCTTTTCTACGCCATGAAGTGTAAAACATAGATTTCATCTGTAAAATCAACGTACAGGCATGTTCCAGAAAGATACATACTGTAAACTAAGAGTGTGATTGAATTCAGAAGGTTTCTCACTGAAAACACTGCCTGTTGGCATGAAAGGCTTAAAGCAACAAGAATTTGAATGAAAAAAGGGTTAATAACAAGTGGGCGAAATCATGACTTAAGATCTGTGGGTGATATGGACTTATATGTTTTTCTACTCCATGAAATGCAAAACATAGAGAGATTTCACTATGATCATCAAAATACAGAGAAGTCACAGAGATATATACTGAAAGTCCTAAATTCGCAGGAATTTGAATGAAAAAAGGGTTAATAACAAGTGGGAGAATTCATGACTTAAGAACTGTGGGTGATATGAACTTATATCCTTTTCTACCACATGAAGTGTAAAAAATAGATTACATCTATGATCATCAAAGTACAGAGAATTCATAGAAAGATATACACTGCACCCTTTGTAGTCTGATTGAATTCAGGATGTTTCACCTAAAAGGCCTAATAGCTGGAATGTGTATGAAAAAATGGTTAATAAGAACTGGGACAAATCATAACCTAAGATCTTTCGGTGATATGGATTATATCCTTTTCTACCCTATGAAGTGTAAAACATAGAGGCATTTCATCTATGATCATCTAAGTAGAGAGAAGTCACAGAAACATATATACTGGACCCTTTGGAGTCTGATTGAATTCAGGAGGTTTCTCTTTGAAACCATTGTCAGTTGGCATGAAACTTAATCAGCAGGAATTTGAATAAAAAAGCATTAATACCAAGTGGGAGAAACCATGACTTAAGATCAGTGTCCTATATGGACTAATATCCTTTTCTACCCCAGAAGTGTAAAACATAGGTTTCATCTATGATCATCAAAATACAGAGATGTCACAGAAAGATATATACTGCATGCTTTGGAGTCTGATTAAATTCAGGAGGTTATTCCCTGAGAAAAATGCGTGTTGGCCTGAAAACCCTAAATCAGCAGAAATTTGAATAAAAAAAGGGTTATAAACAAGTGGGCGAAATTATGACTTAAAATTTGTGAGTGATTTGGACTTATATCCTTTTGTACCTCATAAAGTGTAAAACATAGAAAGATTTCATCTATGTTCATCAAATAAAGAGATTCACAGAAAGATATATACTGCACCCTATAAGTCTAATTGAATTCAGGAGTTTTCTCCTTGAAAACATTGCCAGTTGGCCTGAAAGGCCTTAATCAGCAGTAATTTGAATGAAAAAAGGATTAATAACAAGTGGGAGAAATCATGACTTAAGATCTGTGTTGGATATGGACTTATATCCTTTTCTACCCCATGAAATGTAAACATAGATTTCATCTATGATCATCAAAGTACAGAGAAGTCACAGAAAGATATATACTGCAACCTTTGGAGTTTGATTGAATTCAGAATCTTCTCGTTGAAAACTCTGCCTTTTGGCCCGAAAGGCCTAAATCAGCAGAAATTTGAATGAAAAAATGTTAGTAAAAAGTTTGAGAAATAAGGACTTAAGATCGGAGTGTGATATGGATTTATATCCACACTTTTCTACTTAAAGAAGTGTAAAAAAGAGAGATTTCATCTATGATCATCAAAGAACAAAGAAGTGACAGAAATATGTATACAGCACCCTTGGAGACTGTTTGAAATCAGGAGGTTTCTCACTGAAAACACTGCCGCCTCCTGGCCTGAAAGGCCTAAATCAGCAGGAATTTGAATGAAAAAAGTGTTAATAACAAGAGGGAGAAATCATGACTTCAATGGGAGGATGATATGGACTTATATCCTTTTCTACTCCATGAAATGTAAAACATAGAGAGATTTCATCTATCATCATCAAAGTAAAGACAAGTCACAGATATATGGTACCATTTGTAGCCTGATTGAATTCAGAGGTTTCTCGCTTAAAACACTGCCTTTTCACCTGAAGGGCCTAAATCAGCAGGAATTTGAATGAACAAATGGTTAATAACAAGTGGGAGAAATCATGACTTAAGATATGTGGGTGGTATGGCTTTATATCCTTTTCTACTCCATGAAGTTTATAAGTTAGAGAGATTTCACCTATGATCATCAAAATACAGAGAAGTCAGAGAAAGATATATATTGCACCCTTTGAAGTCTGATTGAATTCAGGAGGTTTCTTGCTGAAAACACTGCCAGTTGCCCTGAAAGGCCTAAATCAGCAGGAATTTGAATGAAAAATGGGTTAATAACAAGATGGAGAAATCATAACTTAAGATCTGTGGATGTTATGGACTTATATCCTTTTCTACTCTGTGAAGGGTATAGCAAGAGAGTTTTCAACTATTATCATCAAAGTACAGAAGTCACAGAAAAATACATACTGCACCCTTTGCCTTCTGATTGAATTGAAGAGGTTTCTCGCTTTAAACACTGCCTGTTTCCAGAAAGGTTTAAATCAGCAGAAATTTGAATTGAAAAAATAGTTAATACAACTTCGAGAAATCAGGACTTAAGATCTGTGTGTGATATGGATTTATATCCTTTTCTAGTCCATGATGTGTAAATCACAGAGAGATTTCATCTATGATCATCAAAGTAGAGAGAATTCATCGAAAGGTATATACTGTGCCCTTTAAAGTCTTATTGAATTCAGGAGGATTCTCCCTGAGAAACTACCGGTTGGCTTGAAAAGCCTAAACCAGCAGGAATTTGAATGAAAAAATTGTTAATAACAACAGTGAGAAATCATGACTTAAGATGGGTGGGTGTTATGGAATATATCATGTTCTACCCCATGAAATGTAAAACATAGAGAGATTTCATCTATCATCATCAAAGAAAAGAGAAGTCAGAGAAAGATATATATGGTACCTTATTTAGTCTGATTGAATTCATATGTTTCACGCTGAAAACACTACATGTTGGCCTGAAAGGCCTAAACCAGCAGGATTTTGAATTAAAAAAGTGTTAATAACAAGTGGGAGAAATCACGACTTAGGACCTGTGGGTGATATGGACTAATATCCTTCTCTACCCCATGTAGTGTAAAACATAAAGAGATTTCATCTATGGTCATCAAAGTACAGAGAAGTAACAGAAAGATATACACTGCACCATTAGAGTCTGATTGAATTCAGGAGGTTTCTTGATGAGAAAACTGCCTGCTGGCCTGAAAGGCATTAATCAGCAGGAATTTGAATGAAAAATTCTTAGTAACAAGTGTGAGAAAACATAATTTAAGAACTGTGGGTGCTTTGGACATATATCTTTTTCTAACAGATGTAGAGTAAAACATAGAGAGATTTCATCCATGATCATCAAAGTAAAGAGAAGTCACTGAAAGGTCTATAATGCACCCTTTAGAGTCTAATTGATTCAGGAGATTACTCACTGAAAACACATTTGCCTGAAAAGCATAAATCAGCAGGAATTTGAATGAAACAATGTTAATTAACAATTGGAAAAATCATGACTTAAGATCTGTGGGTGACATGGACTTATATCCATTTCTACCACATAAAAGGTGAAACCTACAGAGATTTCAACTATGATCATAAAAGTACAGAGAATTCACAGAAATATATATACTGCAACCTTTGGAGTCTGATTGAATTAAGGAGGTTTCTCCCTGAAAACCTTGTTTTATTGCCATAAGTCCTAAAAAAGAGGAATTTGAATGAAAAAAGTGTTAATAACAACTGGAAGAATTCATGAGTTAAGATCTGTGGGTGTGTGGACTTATATCCATTATTACTCCATGAAGTGTAAAACATAGAGACATTTCATCTATGATTATCAAAGTAAAGAGATTCACAGAAAGATATATACTGCAACATTTGAGTCTATTGAATTCAGGTGGTTTCTCCATGCAAACATTTCCATTTGACCTGAAAAGCTTAAATCATTATGAATTTGAAAGAATAAAGTGTTAATAACAAATGCGAGAAATCATGATTTAAGTTCTGTGGGTAATATGGACTTATATCTTTTTCTACCCCATGAAGTATAAAACAGAGAAAGGTATCATCTATAAACATCAACGTACAGGGAAGTTTTATATATATACTGCACCCTTTGGAGTGTGATTGAATTCAGGAGGTTTCTCACTGAAGACAGTGCCTGTTGGCCTGAAAGGCCTAAATCAGCAGGAATTTGAATGAAAAAATGTTAATAACAAGTGGGAGAAATCATGACTTAAGATCTGTGGGTGACATGGACTATATCCTTTTCTACTCCATGAAGTGTAAAACATAGAGAGATTTCATCTATGATCATCAAAGTAGAGAAGTCACAGAAAGATATATAATGCAACCTTAGTAGTGATTGAAATCACGAGTTTTCTGCCTGAAAACATTGCCTTATGACCTGAAAGTCATAAGTCCGCAGAAATTTGAATGAAAAAAGGTTTAAAAACATGTGGGAGACATCATGACTTAGATCTATGGGTGATATGGACTTATATCCTTCTCTATACCATGAAGTGTAAAACATAGAGAGATTTCATCGATGATCTTCAAACTACAAGAAGTCACAGAAAGATATATATACTGCAGTTTTTGGTGTCTGATTGAATTCAGGAGGTTTCTCGCTGAAAAAACTGCCTGTTGGCCTGAAATGCCTAAATCAGCAGGAATTTAAATGAAAAAAAAATGGTTAATACAGGCGGGAGAAATCATGACTAAAGATCTGTGGGTCATATGGACTATATCCATTTCTACCCCATGAAGTGTAAAACAGAGGGAGATTTCATCTATGATCATCAAATTATAGAGAAGTCATAGAAAGATATATACTGCACTTTTTGGAATCTAATTGAATTCAGGAGGTTTATGCCTGAAAACATTTCCAGATGGCCTGAAAAGCCTAAAATACCAGGAATTTGAATATAAAAGTGTTAATAACAAATGCAAGAAATCATGATTTAAGATTTGTGGGTGATTGGATTTATATCATTTTATACCCCATGAAGTGTAAATCAGAGTGATTTTTCATCTATAAACATCAATGTAACAGGGAAGTTCCAGAAAGATATATACTGCACCCTTTGGAGTCTGACTGTATTCAGGAGGTTTTCCCTGAAAACAATGCCTGTTGGCCTGAAAGGCCTAAATCAGCAGGAATTTGAATGAAAAAAGGGTTAATAACAAGTGGGAGAAATCATGACTTAGGACCTGTGGGTGATGTGGACATATATCCTTTTCTACTCCAGAAGTGTAAAACATAGATAGATTTCATCTATGATCATCAAAGTACAGATAAGTCACGGAAATTGTAAACCCTACCCTTTGGAGTCTGATAGAACTCAGGAGGTTTCTCGCTGAAAAAACTGCCATTTGTACTGAAAGGTAAATCAGCAGGAATTTAGTGAAAAAATCGATTAGTTACAAGTGCGAGAAATCATAACTTGAGAGCTGGAGCTGAGATGGACTTGTACCCTATGCTATTCGATGAAGTGTACAACGTAGGGAAATTTCATCCCTATACATCTAAGAAGAGAAAAGTTAAGTATGATATAAAAAAATCATTTGAAGTCTTCTTCACATCTGGGGAATTCTGGCTGATAATGCAGGAAGTTCACCCTTGAGGCTGACCCATGCAGGAATTTGAATGAAACGATGGTTAATAACACGTGCAAGAAATAATAGTTTAAAATTAGAGTTGATATGGTCTTATATCCTTTTCTAATCCATGAAGTGTAATACTTAGAGATTTCATCTATAAACCTGAAAGTACAGAGAAGTACAGAAAGATATTCACTGCACCATTTGGAGTCAGACTAAATTCAGGAGGTTCTCGCTAAAAACAATGCCACTTGACCTGAAAGACTGAAATCCCCAGGAATTGCAGTGAAAAAAGGGATAATAAAAAGTGCTATAAATCATGTCTTAAGACCTCTGGGTGCAATGGTCTTATATCTGATTCTAGTCCTGAAGTGTAAAACAGAGAGATATTTCATCTCTAATCATCAAATGTATAGAGAATTTACAGTAAGATATATACCAATCCTTTGGTATTAGTTTGAAATCAGGAGCATTCTCGCTGAGAAAGCTGGCAATTCGCATTTGAGCTGAAATCCGCAGGAATTTGAATGAAACAAAGGTTACTAACAACTGTCAGCACACTTGACTTAATAGCTGGAGGTGATACAGACTTATATGCTATTCCACTCCATGATGTGTAAAACATAGAGAGATTTCATCTATGATCATCAAAGTACAGGAAAGTCACGGAAAGATATAAACTGTAGCCTTTGGAGTCCAAGAGAATTCAGGAAGTTTCTCACTGAAAAAACTGCCACTTGGCCTGAAAGGACCAAATCAGCAGGAATTTGTATGAAAAAATGGGTTAATAAAAAGTGTGAGAAATCATGACTTGAGAGCTGGAGCTGAGATGGACTAGTATCCAATGCTTTTCGATGAAGTGTACAACATAGGGAAATTTCATCCCTATACATCTAAGTAGAGAAAAGTTAAGTAAGATATAAAAAGCTCCTTTGAAATCTGCTTCACATCAGGGGCATTCTGGCTGAAAATGCTGGAAGTTCACCATAAAGGCCGACCCAATCAGGATTTTGAATGAAACGATGGTTAATAACAAGTGCAAGAAATAATGGTATAAAAGCAGAGGTGATATGGTCTTATATCCTATTCTAATCCATAAAGTGTAATACTTACAGATTTCATCTATAAACATCAATGTATAGAGAAGTACAGAAAGATATTCATGCACCATTTGGAGTCAGACTGAATTCAGGAGATTGTGGCTGAAAACAATGCCAGTTGGCCTGAAAGACTGAAATCCGCAGGAATTGCAGTGAAAAAAAGGGACAGTAACAAGTGCTATAAATCATGTCTTAAGATCTGGGGGTGCGATGGTCTTACATCCAATTCTCGTCCCGTAAGTGTACAAAAGAGAGAGATTTCATCTCTACTCATCAATGGTACAGAGAAGTTCCAGTAATATAAATACTGGTCCTTAGGTATCAGTTTGGAATCAGGAGCATTCTCGCTGATAAAGCTGTCAAATCACATTAGAAGCTGAAATATGCAGGAATTTGAATGAAACAAAAGTTACTAACAACTGCCAGCACACTTGACTTAATAGTTGGAGGTGATACAGATTTATATGCTATTCCACAACATGAAGTGTAAAACAGAGAGATTTCAATTATGATCATCAAACTACAGAGAAGTCACAGAAAGATATACTGCATCATTTGGAGTCTGATTGGAGTCTGAATTCAGGAGGTTTCTTGCTGAAAACACTGCCAGTTGCCCTGAAAGGCCTAAATCAGCACGAATTTGAATGAAAAATGGGTTAAAAACAAGACGGAGAAATCATAACTTAAGATCTGTGGATGTTATGGACTTATATCCTTTTCTACTCTGTGAAGGGGATAGCAAGAGAGTTTTCATCTATTATCATCAAAGTACAAGAAGTCACAGAAAAATACATACTGCACCCTTTGTAGTCTGATTGAATTCAGGATGTTTCTCACTGAAAGCACTGCCTTTTGGCCTGAGGCCTTACTCACCAGGAATTTGAATGAAAAAAGGGTTAATAAAATACTACCATTTGGCCTGAAGGCCTTAATCACCAGGAATTTGAATGAAAAAAGGGTTAATAAAGAGGGAGAAAACATGACTTAAGATCTGTGTGTGATATGGACTTATATCCTTTTCTAACCCATGAAATGTAAAGATAGATTTCATCTATGATCATCAAAGTACAGAGAAGTCACAGAAAGATATATACTGCAAGCATTGGAGAGTGATGAATTCGGAGGTATCTCCATGAAAATACTACCTGTTGGCCTGAAAGGCATAAATCAGCAGGAATTTGAATGAAAAAAGGGTTAATAACAAGTGGGAGAAAACATGACTAATATTTGTGGGTGATATGGACATACATCCTTTTCTAACACAGGTAGTGTAATACATACAGAGAATTCATCTATGATCATCAAAGTACAGAGAGTCACAGAAAGATATATGCTACACCCTTTGAATTTAATTGAATTCAGGAGGTTTCTCCCTGAAAACACTTCCAGTTGGCTTCAAAGGCCTGTATCAGCAGGAATTTGAATGAAAAATGGTTAATAACAAGTGGGAGAAATCATGACTTAATAAATGTGGGTGATATGGACTTATCATTTTCTACCCTATGAAGTGAAAAACAGAGTGATATATCATTTATGAACATCAAATTATAGAGAAGTCACAGAAAGATATATATTGCACCTTTTTGGAATCTAATTGAATTCACAGCTTTTGAACCTGAAAACACTTCCAGTTGGCCTGAAAGGTCTAAATCAGCAGGAATTTGAATGAAAAAAGGGTTAATAACAAGTGGGAGAAATCATGACTTAATAAATGTGGGTGATATGGACTTATCATTTTCTACCCTATGAAGTGAAAAACAGAGAGAGATATCATTTATGAACATCGAATTATAGAGAAGTCACAGAAAGATATATATTGCACCTTTTGGAATCTAATTGAATTCACAGCTTTTGAACCTGAAAACACTCCCAGTTGGCCTGAAAGGTCTAAATCAGCAGAAATTTGAATGAAAAAAGGGTTAATAACAAGTGGGAGAAATCATAACTTAATCTCGTGGTGTTATGAACCTGTATCCTTTTCTACCCCATAAAGTGTAAAACATAGATTTCATCTATGATCATCAAAGTACATAGGAGTCACAGAATGATGTACTGCACCTTTGTAGACTGATTGAATTCAGGAGGTTTCTCACTGACGACACTGCCTGTAGGCCTGAAAAGCCTAAATAAGCAGGAATTTGAATGAAAAAAGGGTTAATAACAGGTGGGAGAAATCATGACTAAAGATATATGGGTCATATGGACTTATATTCTTTTCTACCCCATGAAGGGTAAAACATAGATTTCATCTATGATCATCAAATACAGAGAAGTCATATAAGATATGTACTGCACACTTTGTAGTCTGATTGAATTCAGGAGGTTTCTCACTGAAGACACAGTCTGCTGGTCTGAAGGACTAAATCAGCAGGAGTTTGAATAAAAAAGGGGTTAATAAGAAGTAGGAGAATTCATGACTTAAGTTCTGTGGATGATATGGAATATATCCTTCTGTACCCGATAAAGTGTAAAACATAGAGAGATTTCGTCTATGATCATCAAATACATAGATGTCACATAAATATATATACTGCACCCTTTGGAGTTGATTGAATTCAGGAGGTTTCTCACTGAAAACACTACCTGTTGGCTTGAAAGCCCTAATCAGCAGGAATTTGAATATAAAAAGGGTTAATAAGAACAAGAAGAAATCATGATTTAAGATCTGCGGGTTATGTGGATATATATTTTTCTACCTCATGTAGTGTAATACATAGAGAGATTTCATCTATAATCATCAAAGTAAAGAGAAGTCACAGAAAGATATATACTGCACCCTTGGAGAGTGATTGAATTCAGGAGGTTTCTGGCTTTAAACACTGCGTTTTTTACCTCAAAGGCCTAAAGAAGCAGGAATGAAGGAACAAAGGGTTAATATCAAGTGGGAGAAGTCATTACTTAAGATCTGTGGGTGATATGGACTTATATCCTTTTCTACTCCATGAAGTGTAAAACAGAGAGAGATTTCATCTATAAACATCAACGTACAGGGAAGTTCCATAAAGATACAACTGTACCCTTTGGATAGTGATTGAATTCAGAAGGTTTCTGGCTGAAAACACAGCCTGTGTCCTGAAAGGCCTAAATCAGCAGGAATTTGAATGAAAAAAGGATTAATAACAATTGGTATAAATCTTGACTTAAGATCGGTGGGTGATATGGACTTATATCCTTTTCTACCCCATGAAGTTGAAAATATAGGGAGATTTCATCTATGATAAAAAATGTACAGAGAAGTCACGGAATGGTATATACTGCACACTTTGGAGTCTGATTGAATTCAGGAGGTTTCTCCCTGAAAACATATACAATTGCTTGAAATGCCTAAATCAGCAGGAATGTGAATGATAAAAGGGTTAATAACAAGTGGGAGAAATCATGACTTAAGATCTGTGGGTGATATGGACATATATCCTTTTCTAAACCATGAAGTGTAAAACATAGATTTCATCTATGATCATCAAATTACAGAGAAGTCACTGCAAAATATATATTGCACCCTTTGTAGTCTGATTTAATTCAGGAGGTTTCTCACTGAAGACACTGCCCGGTGGCCTGAAAGGCTTAATCAGCAGGAATTTGAAAGAAAAAGGGGTTAATAACAAATGGGAGAAATCATGACTTAAGATATGTGGGTGCTATGAACTTATATCCATTTCTAACCCATGAATTGTAAAACAGAGAGAGAGATATCATCTATAAACACTCAAGAAAGCCCTAAGAAAAATAACACACCACCCAAGGATAAACAATTTGAAAAAACCAACATGGATGACATCGAAGAAATGCTCCATATGTCAGACAAAGAATTCAGAATCAACGTGATAAAAACACTCAAAGAGACCAAGGAAGAGTGGGACAAAAGGAAAGCAAAAGAAGGGAAGCTCTCAATGAATTAAGTGAAGTAGTAGAAAAATATAAAAAAGAATGCAGCAAAATGAACAATATCATCAACGAACAGAAAAACGAAATCGAAACCCTAAATAAGAAACTGCAGGAGATGCAAGGCATAAGAGGTACAACAGAAGAACTCAAAAATGCAGGGAAGAGTCAGGAAAGTAGACTGAAGAAATAGAAGAAAGAATCAGCACACTAGAGGATACAAAAGTAGAAAGAATGAAGAAAGAGAGAGAGAAAAAGCAAAGTAAGAAAACAGAAGAAATAATCAGAGATCTCTCAGATACCCAAAAGAAAACAAATATAAGAGTAATTGGAATACCAGAAGGTGAAGAGAAAGAAATAGGACCTGAAAGGCTCTTCAATGAAATAATGGAGGAAAACTTCCCAAACCTGAAGAAAGAAATGAAATTAGACATACAAGAAGCAAAAAGGAC
>PVHY01028372.1:0-15287 GCA_004024945.1 Uropsilus gracilis | reverse complement strand
TATGGTTCCATGTGCTTCCAGGGTTTGACTACCCTGGGCAACATAGTGATACCTGGTCTCGAAAAAGCAGCCAGGCATGGAGGTTCACCAGATCAGGAAGACCCAAGACCTCATTTAGGAGATGCCCGTGGTTCCATGTGCTTCCATTTACCAGGCCCCCTACAGTGGCATCTGACCAAATCCACCAGGCCTGCCCTCAGCAGCCTCTGGTCATTCCTCAGCCTGCTATTCTGGAATCCGACTCCACATCAGCTACTTCCCTGCCGGACACTCTCCCACCATGGCTCCTTGCCCCCTCCAACTCACTCTTCCAGGGGCCTTCCCCTGGCCAAGCCACGTGGGCCTGTTCTCTCAGTTTGCCATTCTCATCTCCTCTCTTCCTTTCTTTTTTCCCCTCGCCCCCCCCCTTTTCCCACCCTCTCTCCCTGTTTCCCACTTTCTCTCCCAGGTTTTTCAGAATCCACCCACCAGGGCATTTTGGTGCCCACACAATTTTAACTGCGTCACTACCCTGTATCAGAGTCAGCCAGGTACAAGCCATTTCTTCGACCCCCAACCCAACGTCCATTTGCCCATGAAACGAAAGGGTAGATATTCTCAGAGGTCCCTTCCAGCTGAGATACTTTTAAATTCTGGGAACTGAGTCAAAGAGAAATTGAAAGGGAAGAAACAAGTGAAAATGAAGACATTCCTCCTTATGTCCGTGTGTTATATTTCCTGACCCAGGAAGCCAGGGTAGCTGCCCCAAGCCTGCCCGCTCAGCCTCATCCCATCCCTCAGATAAGCAGAGAAAAAGTCAGTCAACAAACTCAGGCTTTTCCACCCTTGGAGTGTGAACTTCCTAGACAGCAGTCTGAAGTCCCTGCAGGCTATTCCTGAGGGGCATGCTCAGGTACTCCCTAAACACAGCACCTACTGCCTATCCTGCTCACAGCTGGCCCCCAGGGGAGACAGGGAAGCCCACATGGGAACCCACACCCTTCCGGGGTGGACACGTGTCCCCAACCACAAGTGTGGGGAAAACCTCTCCCTCGCCCCGCCCTGCAGAGCGTGGAGAGCAACTCTCCACAGGTACACACCCTCAGGGAGGAGCCGGGGTCACAGTGAACCCAGCCCTGCCTGACAGTGAGCTCCGCTCTCTCTGCTCCACTGCCCCAGAAGATTGACATGGCCCAGAAGTGTCCAGCTCGGGGCCTGGAACCCCAGCACCTCCAGCAGCTGCTACTCTCCTGCCAGGAGGCCAAGAAGTCAGCCTACTGTCCCTACAGCCACTTCCCCGTGGGGGCTGCCCTCCTCACGAAGGAAGGGAAGATCTTCTCAGGTAAGGGCAGGTAGCTGGGACTCCCCTCCTACCCACCTGGGTGGGTCAGGGGCAGGCAAGGTGCTGTTTATATCTAGATGCTTACATTTCTTGGAGGTGGGAGGTGCTGGAGGAAGTCAGAAGGGGAAGCCACAAATCCAGAGCATGCCAAGCCCAGAACGTCTGCGGGATGGACAGGGTTAATACTCTAAGCTGCTCCCTCTCTGCTCCCACCAGCCTCGCTTCCACCCACTGACCTGGCCTTACACCCATTTCTCAGTGAAGAAGCCTAGCCCCAGAGAGGTGACTTGATTTGTTTAAGTCATGTGGGGCGCTGGTGCTAGATCCAGGGCTGGGCTCCCCGAAACTCTGCTCTCATCCACCTTGCTGGGGAAAGGCTAGGGAGGAAGGAGGAATGCAGGCTGGGTGACTAGATGGGGCTGTTAGCTGATGTGGGCCTTGCCTTGCAGCTGTCTCTGCAGCAGAAACCAGGCTGGTTTGTGTCATCAAACTTGAGTGACAATGGGCATGTGGGGACTATCCCCAAGTGTCATATGACAGGACAGCGAAGAAGGAGGGAAACAGGAGGCAGGCCAAGTAGGATTAAGAAGAGTTCATTGCTGCAAGCTCCTGGGAGATGGTTACTGACCCAGGGTGAGGGTTAGTGAAGTTGTGTGCAAGTGGGATTGGTGTTTACCTTTACAGGGGCAGGGACATGGGGGATGGGTTTTGGCTGGTGTGGGTGCTGGGAGGCATGTAAGGTGGTAAGGTTGTTTGCTGGCTGAGGTAGACAAGCTTGACAGCAATTTCAGTTGTAGCCAAGGTAAGATTTGGGTTGTGTGGTGTCCATAGAGAACTTATCTAGCATTCTTTTTTCTTTTCTTTTTTTTTTCTGAGACTAGGTCTCATTATTTTTGCCCATGGAACCACAGGCTCATGTTGTCCGGGGTATCACGGACTCAAGCCATCCCCAGCCTCAGCTTCCCAGGTAGCTGGGATTACAGGCATGCGCCACCACGCCCAGCTAATTTTTTGGAACTAGGTCTTGCTACGTTGCCCTGAGTGGGACTTGAACCACAATCCCCAGTCCCCTCTATGACTTCTTAGGCTGCCGCTTACAGTCAGGTACCACCATGCCCAGCCTTATCTAACATTCTTAATCCTCTCACGAGTGGAGGTTCTCAGTGCCCTTAAGCTGATCTTTCACCATGTCTATGGGTTGGTTGTTGTCTGTGTAGAAAAGTTCACTTAGACAAAAATTCCAAGTTGTTTTTGCCAAGCTAAGGAGCATTCTCTTTCAGGCCAGGGGGAAACATGATGTGGTGGTGGCGGGGAAACCCTGCCCACCGCACCACCACACGGGGGCAGATTCAAACTGGCATGAGTCCAGGCAGCCCCCCCTTCTGCTGGATGGGGCACCCCTGAAAGCACCAGAAGCTCTCTGGGGTCCCATCTGAATCAATGACCTACAGGAGCCCAGGGATGGGCTCTCCTTCAGGTTCCTATTTTCTTTTGTCTTTTGAGGTCCATTAAATATCTTTGAGCAGAAATGTTAGGGGGTGCTATGGTGAAATTGAGGTGCCATGGCCCCCAGCATCTGCATTAGAATGACAGCCATTGTGTGTTGTGCTGTGTGGAGACCTGGAGAAGGGAAGTTAAGCCTTCTCGCCAGAGAAGAAGAAGAACTGAGAGAGAAGACCCAGGATGGAGAAGAGCAGAAGCAAAGTAGCAGGGAGGCTGGAAGGCCTCAGGGCTCCCTCAGAGCTATATGCCTTAGCAGGGCCCTGCCGTAGGTCAAAAAGTCCAAGGAAGCATGTTGGAGAGACTTGTAACTTGTCTAGGCTGACTTGGAAATTTAGTACCTGAGAACTTGAAATTGCGAAGCTTGGGAATTGTCTGGAGACCTGAAGAGGCTTGCTGTGCTGCTGTTTCTATCGTGAGACATCTGAAGTGGTTGTTGCTGTTGTACGGAGTGAGACTTGCTGGTTTCCAGGCCACTTTAGAATTGGACCTGAAAGAATGTCAGCACTGTGTTTTTTGGAGAAGAATTGACAACACCATCCTGGTTTTCCCCCATTGGATTTGAATCTCCCACTTTTGAAGAAGGAGTGGTGGCGTCATCTTTGCTCCTTCATCTAGCTTGAAGGTGGGACAGCCACCATTTTGTGGATGCACATGACTGTGTCTGGACTAGAGACTGAATTGTGTGGTAAGATTACAAAAGGGGTTCCTTGTACCCTCAGTGACTTTTGTTTGCTTTGCCCTTTTAATAAGTAAATCTGTTTTGGCCTCCTTTTGAGATGCATGTGGTCTTGCTACTGCATACAAGGGCTGAGAAGAACCTGGTGTGCGGCTGGCTTTAATAGGCCAGTTGCTCCTCTTTGGAAGTCTGGTTAAGGCACCCTGTTTTACCTGTTTCCCCACCCAATTTCAGAAGTAGCCTTGACAGAGTGTCCCAAGTGAGAGGAAAGAACCTAATATCCATGATCACTTCTTGCCCTGTGAGGCAGGTGTCTCCAGAGAGGGGAGCCAAAGTTCAGAGAGGTTATGAATGGCAGAGCAGGGAATCAAGCCAGGAGTTCCCCTGACTTCCCAGTCTGCTGCTCTATGGGCACTAGAGAACCTCTGACCCGCTCGTGGAAGTTCAGGCCTGGCTGGTTGCTCAGTATTAAACATTAATTGCCAAGCCAACTACGTTGAAGTCCACACAGTCCTGCAGCCTGCAGTTCAGGGCTATCAGCCATTGGTTCTCTCCTGCACCTCCACATCCCCTCCAGACTGCAGAGAGGAGCCTCCTGAATATTTGCTCAGCTGCCAATTGTATGCACAGTAAATTGCCAGGGGCTGAGAATATGGAGAATACTGAGCAGGAATGACTTGAGTCTTGCCCCAAGGAGCTATCATCATGCCCCACCCCCCATCTTGAACAGTCCATGAAGGCAGAAGGCATACTGGCATGTGGTGAGGAGTGTGGCCTGTTTAAGTTGCAGGGAAGGGTTCAGTCGGGCAGGCAGTAGGATTTGGGGAACCCAGTGGGATGGGGTGAAGGAGTTAGAGGCTCCTGGTTTGGAGCTGGTGCTGTGATGTGATGCTACTTCAGTCTTCTCCCATCTAAGTCTCAGTTTACACACTTGTCAGTGGAGGCTCACAGGCCTGTCTTGCAGGACAGCTGTGCACAGGGCGGGCATCACCTGACTGTCAGCAGCTGTGCCAACCAGCCCTGACTTGGCACCCTGTCAGCGGCTATGCCAACCAGCCCTGACTCAGCACCATCTCACTCTGGTTGGGAGGCTCCAGGAGAGCTCCTGCCTGCATGCTTGGCACAGGTTCCAACCCACAGCCCCACGTCAGACGACTGGCCCCTCTGCCACTCCTAGTGATGATGTGAAGGCGATGATTAGAGGCCTTTGGTAAAGGGTGTTTAAAGATCAGGTGGACCTTGAGATTTATGGCGGTAGGAAGTAGGGAGCCAAGGAGTGTTATTGAGAAGAATCACAGGAAAGTGGCGTGGAGGACAGTTAGGCTGAAAGATGCTCAAAGATGGCTGGAGGGGGAGGAGGAGAGTGAGCAGGCTGTGTCCATTGGATTTGACCTTTCCCAAGCCCCCCACCCCCCATTCGCTAGATGCAGGAAGGAACATGGTGGCTGGAATAGCAGCTGGTGGAATGAAGGGGAAGGAAAGATCTGAGAGTTGTGGGATGAGACAAGAGATGAGGCCTGGGGGGGGGGGGGGACTGCATTAGATAGAAGGAAAGGCATGTGGCTCTCAGAATTCCAGCAGGTGGATTAGGAAAATAACAGGCAACAGCCAGGAAGGAGGCCGCAGACAGAGCTGGGTTGTTCTGTGGATGTGCTAGGCAGGGCAAAAGCAGAAGTCACAGTGCCGGTAGCTGGATGGGGAGGAGCTACATGACCTTATGGCCACCACCCAAGGGTCTTGTGTGTGACCAGCATTGTTCAGAGCCCATTTGGTGGTAAGCAGCCAGGGACAGAGGGCTTCAGGGACAAAGGGTGTTAGTGCCAGCTGGTTCAGGACATCAGTGTACCTGTCCTTCCTTATTTGGTGCTGCTGCCTTGCTCTTATCCAGCTGGTGATCTCACTGCAGGCATGGAGAACCCACGTAGCCTCTGGTTTGTCTTGCAGCCTTAGCAACTGTAAGTGATGTCAGGTGGGAAAGATTTTTTAACTATTACCCTATAATTCAAAAATCCTCTTTTCCTAGCTTCTCCCTAAGAAGCAGAATCAAGGCTGCAGTAATACATTGAATTTTCACTGACTCCTTACCCTTTTGTTATGCAAGATTCCCTGCTGCTTGCCAGCAGCTTCTCTCAGCTCCCAGCCCCACTGCAGGAAAGAAAAAAAAGTTAGAACTGCTTTTTGAACTCACAACCACTTGGCCTCAAATGTAACTTTTACAACCCCTGCAGCCTAAAGACATTCAAAATTACGGGTTCTTGTCATCTGCAGTCCCCTCACTATTATTTTCAAAGCTAGAACAGATTCTTATAGTGAAAAGAACTATTTATTTCTAACAAAGTGATTTCCTAGTTACAACAAAAAGAAACATATAAAAACATATGAAACATTTTTTATTTTTATAAGAAACATATATAAAAAAAAACATAATTATCCCAACATTGTCCAAAACTTTCCTCAACATTGTTCAAAGCCCTTCCCCGATATTGTCCACAACTCTCAGGTCTTTAGCCCTGTTAACCTCATCACCTGTTCAATCCTTCAGAGTTCATTTACAGGTGCTCGAAGAGTAGACATCTTTCTTTGGCATGCTCCAGCTCTTCCAAGCAGACAGTCGAAAGCATAATTCTGTCTTCTTGTTCTCCAGGCAGCAGAAACTCCATAGCACAGGAACCAACAAAGTTCATTTTCTTCTCAGGCTCACATGGCCTTTCCAGAAACACCCAAGTCAAACTCAGCAAGACAAACTCCAACATGGAGTTCAAATCTCCAAGTTCTTTAGCTTTCAGCAGACACTTTCAGCTAATACTTGCTAAAAGCCCTAAGTTACCAGCCTGGCCTCAGGCCCCTGGACCCTCATGATCTGGCCTACATCTTCCCTCCTAAAATGGCTGAATCTCTTTTCTTTGTTCCAACCACACCTATCTATCTTTCTTCCTGCCCAAGACAGGGCTCAAGAGGAAGTCCTGTCAATCACCTATGTTAATGGAGAGACCAATAATATCCTCTCTGAAATCTGCAAGTTTAAAGTAACAGGAGAGTAGTTAGCTCTTTATCAAATGTATGTATCTTCCCTGTTTCCCTGACCCTGGGCAGGGCCTGCTCACAAAGATGACTTCCTGGGAGGGTAGCTAGTAGCATCTCAGATGGGGGGGCCTCTGGGACTGCTATGGGGAGAGCCTCGGAAAAGGGAGGAGCCACCAGGGAAGAGAGGGCTGCTGGGTAAGAGAGGTGAGGACAGAGTCGATGCTCCTGGGAGTCCTGGGCAGGGGTCAGGGAGTCTCCCCAGCCCGGTGTGGAGAACCTAGGGTAGAGGGTGGGAGAACCACAGAGGGCCACTGGCTAGCACCATGGGGGAGAGGAGGATGGGAGCCAGCCCTGCTAGTCCATGCCTCTGACACTGGCCTGTCCTCTCTGGAGGGACTTGGGCATTTTGTGTGCTCACAGCCATTTAGGGAAAAGCCATTTTGCCGGATCAGTGGTAATGAATTCTGGGAGGAACAAACCACAGGACACTTAAGGACATCCTGGTAAATCACCAAATCCCAGCTGCTTTGCTTTAATCCTTAAGTCTGATTCACCTGTCCCCGAACCAGTCCCTGCCCTCTTGATGCCTGCCCCCATTTGGCACTTTGCATCACCCTTCCCCCTGACACACCTGGCACTCCCAGGGGCATCAAGCCGGCCTCCCTAAGTGACTTCCCCTTCTACAGCTCTGTTTGCCCACCAAACCCCATTTCCATGGTCCACCCCCCACCCAATTCTACTGTCACTCAAAAGTGGTTCATTCCAGAGGTGAGCACCAGAAAAATCCCCCACCCCAAAGCTGCAGAGAATGTCATCTGCCCTAGTCTGCCCCTAGCATGTTTCTGGCTAAGTGAAGGAAGCTCCAGGAATGGAAGTGGTTTGCCTGGGTTGGTTGTGGCCTGTTTTCTGGGCTTCTGAAGGCAAAACAAAATTGCTTGGCCTTTCAGAATCATAATATATCACCAAGGGCTCCTCCACCCTTCCATTTTTTAAGCTAGCCTGGGCAATTACACTTGAAAATGCTAGAGGCCCCTTTGCATCTTGGGAATCCATCTCTGAAGTAGGAATGTTCACTAGTAATAAGCAACTAGGTCTCGCTGTCCCAGGCTCTGGAACTACAATGTACAATGTGAACAAAACCCCTGTCCTCAGGGAGTTTGCACTATGATATGGGTTTTAACTAATCAAGACACTATTTTTTCAGGAAAGTATTGATACCATGAAGAAAATGAAAGCAAGAGATATGGAAAGTGACAAAAAGAAACTGAAGGCAAGAAGGGTGGAGGCATTGGGAGGAGAAAATAATTTGAGATAAGGTGATCAAGGAAGGCTTCTCGGAGGAGGTGATATTTGAGCAGATACCTGAGTAGAGTGAGTGATGTGCATATAGAAAGAAAAGTGTTCCAAGCAATGGGACAGCCAGGCCCTGTGGCAGGAAACTACTTTGGGATCCTTGGGAACATCTGGAAGGCCCATGGGCCTGGAGAACAAAAGGACATAATATACCGATGAAGAGATAGGTAGGTTGGCACCAGATTATGTAGGTTCTTCTAGTCATGGAAAGGGTTTCAGTGTGACTGAAGGACCAAGATAGGGCCACTGACATACCCTGCCTACAAGGAGAAGAAACCTAGTCTCACAAGTCTACCGCTGACAAGGCCTTGACTTTCATGCAATTAATAAGAGCAGCTAACAGCTGTTTAACACTCACTCAGTGCCAGGCTTTGTGCTAATTGCTTTACACGCATGATCTCAACTTGCTCTCACGAGAGGCCTCTAAGGAAGGCACTGTCATTACCACTTTACAAATGAAGACACCGAGCTTCAAGGAGGTGCAGTTCCTTTCCCAACTTCTCCGAGCCCCTGTCAAAGAGAGAGAGTGCCCCAAAGTCGAGGGAGGGCTGGGCACTTTGCTAGACAAGGCTGGCGGGAATCTTAATCTGGAAGAGGCAGCAAGTGCAGCAAGGTCAAAGATCGGGAACACGGGCAGCCCCAGGTCCCTGCAGTTATCTGACCCACTGGGCAACCAGTGTGGGGGAACCCCATGCCCCTTTCTGCTCCAGGGGCAGCTCCTGGTCCACTGTCCACTGGGGTTCCAGGCTTTGCTTCTGGGTCATCCTTACCCCAGCTGCACATCTAAGCGCCCTTGGGGAACATTGATCTCCCTGCCCACTTCCAGTGGTGCTGGGGGGAGGCTGGGGGCGCCAAGGAATGCGTAATCACACACTTGACTTCCTCAGCTACCAGTTCTATCAACATGTGGAAACTCTCCAATCTGTTCACTTCCAGAGGCTTCCCTACAGAGCACAACACCCAGAGAGCCTTTCTGGACGTCTTTCTTAGCTTGTCATCTCTGTTTCACTGACTGGCTCCCCTACCTGGCCTGTCCATGGAACCTCACTGCATGGACCTGCATGGAGGCACCTGAAACAAGGGGCTGGGTCTGGAGAATCACACCCTAATCTAATCAGATCTTTGTCACAGAGCTGGTTTCCATAGGCAGGCGGAGAAATCCTAGTGGTAGATACTATGGCCCGTTCTTGTGGGGTCCTACCTACGCACCCACCACAACCATCAGATCTTCAACAGCCATCAGATTTACACCAGGCCAAGCCAGGAGTGGTGGCGTGCGCTTATAATCCAAGCCCTGGGAGGCAACAGGACAGGGATCTCTTGAGTTCATGGGTTCGAGACTACCCCCGGCAACATAGCAAGACCTGGTCTGGAAAAAGAAGCCGGTGCTGTGGTGGGTACCTGTAGTCCCAGGTATCTGGGATGCTGAGGCTGGGGATCGCTTGAGTTTGCAGGATCAGGACTACCCCGGGCAACATAGGGAGACCTAGTTTAAAAAAAAAAAAAAGGATTTATACCAGGCCAAACTATTTTCTCAATCCATTGCCAACTTCTAAGCCACATGTTAAACATGCTTTGTAACAGCTACACCTCACTTGAAGCACACATTTCTGCGTTAGTTCAGTATTGGTTAGATTCTATAACAACAACAAAAACTAAACCCCACAATACAATTGCGGTGGTTTCCGATGTATAGTGGCTTGACTTTCAACTTTTTGACTTTACCACATGAAAGCAATATGCTTTCAGCAGAAATCTTACTCCTACAAGCTTTGAATTTTGATCTTCCCCCACGCTGGCAGGGGACTGATGAACCTCTGTTATGTTGCTGGCAGCAGTAACCCCAGCCAACCATGTGATATTTTCATCACAAAACCCCACCATAAGTTGACAAAGACTTGTATTCAAATAGGACAGAATTCTCTCTTGATCTCACTTGGTTTGTTCAAGGCAAATAGGTCACTCTTCATGGCTCCAGGAGATGACCAGGTCCCACTTTTCCTCTGCCTTGTTGCTTCTCTAACCCTGTGACTATAAACCATGGGGTCCATGCTGTCCCAGTTAATCCAAGTCTGGGAAAAGAGGTAAAATGAAGGGAAGCTCTCTCCTTATAGAGAACGTGATCTGGAAGTTTCCATATCATTTTGCACTGCATCCCACTGTCTGAGGTTTACTCTGTTATGGTGCAAGGGTGTCTGGGAAAGAATCTAGCTGAGCAGCTCTGTGATCAGTCATATTGGGTTGGAGTTGCTTGTATTACTAGAAGGAAGAAGGAGAAATGAATACAGGAAGCAATTACATTTCTGCCCTGGGGAGAAAGGCATGCTGGGAAGAATGATACAGACCACACATGAAATCCTGGTGGTCAGTGGAAAGTCAGTGACAGTGGCAGTGTTTTCATGTCCCACCTTCCTGAAAATGGGGGACTTCTTAGCTACCCCAACATTTTGTCTCCTGGGAGAAGGCTTTGCCTTTTGTCCCCCAGAGACACCCCTGAGAAACCTACTGGGAAAGATGCCCTGGCTGGGGGCTGGACCTAGTTAGCAGCCCACACACTGGAGATTACCGTGGGTGTGCCAGTCATTGACATCTTTTGCTAAGTTTGGCAGGATTTTGTTTAAGTTTGTTGTGCAACACAGTCCACACAGAACCTTGGCTACACCCAGACAGCTGGCAGGCAACAGCAAAGATCATCCAGCTCCATCTTTGGGTTGAGACCCAAGCCCCTGTGACTTCTGACTCTTAGATCCAAGGCTCTGCTCCCCTTGTTAAGCCTCAGCATCTCCCTTGACCTTGACCTCTGCTGGGGAGATGAGGCTGGGCTCACCTGCCGGGTTATGCTGTCCTGCTCCCAGCATGTGCTCCAAGAAGGAGGCAATGGTGAGGTGAGCAAGGACAGTGGTGAGAACCCCAGCTCCAGAGGATCAGAGTCTCTCCCTTAGTTTCAAGTCACACTGCCCTGCCCTTCTCCCTGCCTTGTTCAGAGTGACAGCTGCTCCTTGCCCTGGGACAGGGCAAGTCTCTTACTCAGCACATGCAACAGGAAGTCATTCTGCTGGAAATACCTCCAGGCTCTCCTCTCTTCACAGGGTGCAACATAGAAAATGCCTCCTACACCTTGGGGGTCTGTGCCGAGCGGACAGCGATCCAGAAGGCCATCTCAGAAGGGTACAAGGACTTCAAGGCCATTGCTATCGCCAGGTGAGTAAGGAAGTGGCAGCTATATTTACATCTATAAAATCAGTACCCACTACACACCTATTATTCATGCATGTGTTGGTCTTGCACTTCCAATGTGCCAGGCCCTGGGCTGAGCGTGGAGGGTAAGCAGATAAATAAGAAATGGACTCTGCTCAGTGAGCCTAGAGCAAATAAATAACCGATGTGTCTTGGGTGACAAGGCCAGGGACGCTTTCGAATTTGCACCAGCACAAAGTACAACAGGATTCCAAAGAAGCAATAGCAAGGCAGCATGGAGATCTGAAGGCGGAGGGACCTCAAATCATCTGGGATAAACTCCCTGGCTTCCATTCCCATTTTACCGGAAGAAACGAAGCCCAGGAAGCTTTACCGGGAGCTAGTGGCAGAGCTGGGACAAAACCCCATCTCCCGAATCTCACCCCGGGACCCATCCCCGCACCATGCTGTGCCAGGCAGTCCCACACTATTCCCTGCTCTCCTTGAACTGGTGCTCAAATCCTTCACGATGCACACTGACTCCTTCACTCAGCAACTCTCACCTCCTGGTGCCAAACCAGGATACAAAGACAAGCTGCTGGCAGGCTGACCGCCAGATAAACTATGTGCAAACTCATCCAATTCCAGCCTAGACCTTGGCTGATCAAGAGCGCTCATCAACAGCTCTCCAGTCTCCAGATGTGAATATCCCAGCTCCCCAGTGTGGACCAAAGGGGATTTATTAGGTTCTTGTTGACCCTGGACACAGACCCAGTGGCTTCAGGATTTGAGCAGGTAAAGGGCTCTTTTGCTAATTTGGAGCCTGGTATGTCTCCCATTGAATGGTGAATTGCTTCTGTGCTACCTTTACATTTCCTGTGCAAGCACAACCTCAGCAAGCAAATGATACAGGGAGGACAATGCAGGAAATGTGTAGCCCACCTAGAGAAAGTCTGCACAACTGGCTAGGGCTGGTGTCTCAGGGCATCTGGCTACGTGGGCCACATCCTAGGAGCCATTCTGTCTTCATGGTGGTGGAGCTTGTAGGTGTAGGCTCTTCCTGGCAGAAATGGGGGAACCTCCAGCACAAGTGATGGGGGCCCTGTGATGGAAATGAGGCCCTGTTTCTTTTTTAAGATCCTAAATCTTGATAGCCAGGTACAATGGTACACGCCTGTAATCCTAGCCTTGGGAGGCTGAGGCTGGGAATCACTTGAGTCCATGGGTTCGGGACTACCCCGGGCAACATAGCAAGACCTAGTCTCTGGAAAAAAAGATCCTAAATCTTGTCACATTCAGACCCCCCCATATAGTGTAGGTTTTTTTCCCTGGACCGCTGGAGCCAATGCCGCACCTTGGGAGAAAGCCCAGTGTCCATGCACCCCCACCCCCACCCCCGCTCAGCCCAGGCCTGTGGTGGCCTCCCTCCGTGTTGGGAGGAATAAATGAGGCCGAGCTGGGAACATTTTGTGCGGATGAAGAGAGATCAGGATGTGAATTACACTTAAAAAAAAAAAAAGTAGGGAAAATCACTCAATCTCAAAGCTGATCCAAGAAAATAATGACTTTCTGGGAGCCAAAGTCAACACGAGGCTAATGGTGTGGTGGCCTCGCTCTGTTTAGAATGTCCCCAATGACAGGCTCTTTCTCTTGGTCATTATCTGCTTTTAAACATGACCGGGTAGGACTGGTGATAATTAGCAAATGTCCTTATTTACACAAAACCTGCATTTTTCCAGCGCCCAACTGCTCCCCTCTGCAGCAGCATCCTCAGAGCGAAGAGGCAGTCATTATTGCACTAATGATTTGTTAAATTGTGAGCGTGGGCTTAGAGGATGAAAGGAGAATGCAGCTCCCTTGTTAACAAGGACGGGTGTCAACAGCCAAGAGAGTCCCTTCCAGATGTCAAAGATGAAGACAGCAGAGCTCACAATGAACTCTCGCTAATAGGGACATAAACTTGCCCCACTGGGGTCCCCACGGTCACCAAGTCAAAAGATTTCCAAAGCCGGGAGCAGTGGCACGCACATTTAATCCCAGCCTTGGGAGGCTGAGGCTAGGAATCGCTTGAGTCCATGGGTTCGAGACAACCCTGGGCAGCATAGCAAGACCTAGTCTCAAAAAATAGCTGGGTGTGGTGGCGCATGCCTGTAATCCCAGCCTTGGGAAGATGAGGCTGGGGATCACTTGAGTCCACAGGTTTGGGTACTACCCCCAGGTAACATAGTGAAACCTAATCTCTTAAAAAAAAAAAAAAAAAAGCTGGCATGGTGGTGCATGCCTGTAGGCGGCAGCCTAGGAAGCTGCAGCAGAGACCAGGGATCGCGGTTCGAGTCCCGCCGGGGGGGATAAGCGAGACCTAGTCCCCAAAAAATAGCTGGATGTGGCGGCACATGCCTGTAATCCCAGCTACCTGGGAAGCTGAGGCTGGGGATCGCTTGAGTCCAGTTCCAGTTCTTACTTTTGGCAGAATGTGGAGCTGGTCAAATGTCCAGGCTTCCGGGAGAGTGAGACCCGTCCAACTTGCCCTGCTACTGAGCGTGGGCATGCTCGGACAGTCTGCTTGGCTTTCAGCTGTAAAGTGGGCGGTGACACCGACCCATCAGGCTGCCATGGGGACCCCAGGAATGACTTCTGAGGAGCGCCTGGCCCAGAGTGCGCAGCCAATGAAAGCTGCTTTTCAAGCTATCACCAGCCATCTGCAAAGCTGCCAGTGACAGAGCAGGCAGGTCCTGGGTTCAGTCCTGGCCACCGCTCTGTGACCTTGGGAAGGTCATTTCTCTTTCAGGCTCTTCTGGTTAAAGAGCGTCCCTGCCTTCCGGCCGTTAGGGGGCAACAGCTTTAGAGGGCGTTAACTCTTTTGACACACATAGGAGCTGAGGGAGTGCCAGACCAAACCTACTCTGCAGCAGAACACATTCACACGCACCCTTGGGAGCCCTAACGCCGGCCATCTTGTCCAGAGAGTGGACCACGTGGCCACGTGTATCACAAGATTGGGAGAGGAAGTGGATGCGGCAGGGCCAGGATCACATAGGTCAAGAGGCTGAGTTGACTCAAAGCTCCTCTCCTGGGCCCTCCTCATACTCCGCCTGTGTTGCGTTCCCACGCGAAGCTCCTCCCCCTTTCCACACTGTTGGTGTTTGAAGTCAGGGAGTCTGGCTGGCGCTGGCTCCTTCCCCATGTCTGTCTCCTAGGCCAGGCTAGTGGTCCACATGTGTGGAGTGAAGTAAAAGAGAGCAGAGTCCAGGTGGCAAAGAGGCTCTGACTGCCACCCCTGTCACTGGCAATCTTCCAGGTTACTTTGGTTCCGAGGACCCACCCCCTCATGGGCTTCTGTTCTGACACTGAGATGAGCTCAGACGCTACCTATCCTTGGACCAGAAGTGAAACGGTCATGAGGGCTGAATATAACAGCCCCATCACTTGCTTCCCTCCACTGCTTATTCAATTCATAGCCTTTCTCCCTACCGCCATTTGGTTGTAGGTTGGTTGGTTGATTGGTTAGTTGGTTGATTGGTTGGTTAGTCAACAGGTTGGGTGCTTGGCTGGTTGGTTGATTGGTTGGTTGGTTAGTTGGTTGATTAGTTGGTTAGTCGATTGGTTGGTTGCTTGATAGGTTGATTGATTAGTTGGTTAGTTGAATGGTTGGTTGACTAATTGGTTGATTGATTGTTTGGTTAGTTGACTGGTTGATTGGTTGGTTAGTCAACTGGTTGGTTGGTTGACTGGTTGATTGGTTGGTTGGGTAGTTGATTTGTGGGGTTTTCATTTTTTGTTTTTTGAGACTAGGTCTCGCTATTTTTGCCCATGGAACCGCAGGCTCACGTTGCCCAAGGTACCACAGACTCAAGCAATCCCCTGTCTCAGCTTCCCAGGTAGCTGGGATTACAGGTGCGTGCCACCACACCCAGCTATTTTTTTGGAACTAGGTCTCACTACGTTGTCCCAGGCAGGACTCGAACCATGATCCGCAGACCCTGCTGTGATTCCATAAGCTGTTGCTTACAAGCACGCACCACCGGGGCCGGGCACGGTGGCTCGTGCTTGTAAGCTTCAGCCTATGAAGCGGCCGGGGCTAGGGATCGCGGTTCGAGTCCCACCTGGGGCCCGTAGTGAGACCTAGTTCCAAAAAAAAATAGCTGGGCGTGGTGGTGCGCGCCTGTCATCCCAGCTACCTGGGAAGCTGAGGCTGCGGATTGCTTGAGTCTGTGGTACCCCGGGCAACGAGAG
>PVHY01028371.1:0-15300 GCA_004024945.1 Uropsilus gracilis | reverse complement strand
AAGGCAGGAGGGTTTGCTTAGGGTGGGGTGGAGGGATGAGAGGGAGGGGGCTGGGGCAGTTGCAGGAGGTAGTGGGGGGCTGGGAAACTCGGGGTGACGAATCCGCAGGCTAGCGTGCTGGAGGAGTGGGTGCCGGGCTGAGTCAGAGATGAGGGGATCGAGGGGCGCGCGGAGAGGAAACGGAAGCTAGTGCGTTTGTGGGGGGGGCGGGCTTTGGCATCAGAGGCCAAGAGCAGAGATGCTTTTTATTTTGAGGGTGCGCCCCTGTGGCTAGTAAGTGCAGGAGGGGGTACAGGTGGCTCCCGGGACGGGGGAGGCCTTTTGCTGTGGTTTCTCTCGTGGAGAGCTCGGAGTGCCCGCCCAGGCGTACACCCAGCCCCAGCCGAGGCTCCCTCTGGCTCCCCGGAAAAGCAGGTGATAATAAAACTTATCACCCACTCATCTCAGGGGCGCACCACGGGAGAGCCGCATCTCCATGCATAAGTAAGTCTCAGGCACCCGGCAAGAACAAAGTGTGCTGGAAATGCGAAACTGTCATCCAGGCAGCCACCTCCCTCACCACCAGAGTAAATAAAGTGTCCTTTTAAAAAAGCAGCTGTGGTTAACCAGACACCAAGTTGGAGTCTTTAACAACAGGTAATTAAATCGTAAAGGCTTGATTCTCAAGCATTTCCTCATTAGAGAGTCTCAGAGTGACCCTAATACCTCCATCAAACCGGGGCCTGGATCAGGCTGCAATTAATCAACAGAAAAATCACTTGATCATCCCCCCCCCCGTATCATCCCCATTTCTAAATATCAGCCTGTGACTAATACCAGCATCCAAACCACCCCCGAAGCTGTACTCATTGTCACACCCCTAAGATCCCTCTTGGCAGAATGGTGCCATCTAAGATATTATTCAGATTCCGGTAGGATAGATGCAGCCTCCACAGGAAAAAAAAGGCTGCTGACAGGAAAACTAAAGGGGAAAAAAAGAAAAAGAAAACAACAGCGCTTCTCACATGACAAAGATTGCAAATCCTTGCAAAGGAACACATCTCTCATGATCCATTCCGTGCATAGCAAATCTCTTAATAAATCCCACCACAATCTCTGTCCCCTTAAAGAGCAGCCCTGGTGAGTAATAACTCCCCTCCTCGGTGGGAAAATCCAATTTTCACACCTGGTAAATGAAATAACTCCGCTGTGAACCGGGGTCGGGCTGGGGTGAGCCGTTAACAGAAGGTGAGGGGCTGAGCATCATGCAACAGCCCTTCTGGGAGCCCCTTGCAGAGAGTTGCTCTTTTTATGCCAGTTGATACTATTTGGCCAGAAAGCCTTTGACCTCTAGGTGACAAGAGCTGAAGCCTTTGTCACCTGGAGCGATGATGAATGGGGAGCTCGGTTCACAGGTTACACGCATGAGGCCAGATCTGGCTTTTCTCTCTTCTTTGGTAGGGAGGTTCCTTGCCATTTGCATTTTTGTAGGAGATAAGCTCATATGGCATTCTTGACAAACTGAGCCAGAGAAGGGATGGAGCTACTAAAATGCACACCTGTAAAAGAGCTGTATCTTCGAAGAATAAAAAATTCTGTAAGTCTAAAATCCCAGCCAAGATCTAGTACAAAGATCTCATCAGGAGCCACAGGGTAGATTTCTACAAGGAATCAACAATGAAACACACACACACACACACACTAAAGATAAGTGGATGCAGGCCAGAAGCATATCCTAGGATACATAATAATTTAGTAAGGGTGATATTCCAGATACGTGAGGATAGGAAGGATTACTGAAATAATGTCAGAATAATTATGTTCTAGAGTTTGGAGGAAAAAGTAGGATCCTGTTCTCATACCACAGAATAAATTCTAGAGGCATTAAAATGGTAAATACAAAAATGAGCATGATTTTTTTAAACACTAGAAAAAATATAGATGGTTGTCTGACCTTGGAGACAGGGGAAGATGTTCTTATCATGAAATCCAAGAAAAAACTTTAATACATTTGACTACATAAGGGTAGTCACACACAAATCATAAAACTAACGGGCAAACAACATAATGAAAATCTTTCCAACAAAGAGAATTTCAACAACTCTGAATGGGAAAGAAGTTAATATTCTTCGCATATAAAAAGCTCATACAGAGCGATATGAAAAAATAAATCACCAAGTTGAAATGTAACAGTTCACACACAGAGAAGATGAAGAGCAAAACGTCATGGGAACTTATGAAAAAGTCATTCTAACTAGTAATCAAAGGAATAATAAATAGGTTGTATTTTCTATCAAGGTTTATCTTACACATCGTAAGTATGTGGTAAATATTTGTTAATTCGCTCAAATGAACGAAGAGTAAGAACACTCAAATGTTCGGTTTATGGACTCTCTGCCTCAGGTTGAAGGATGCCACGCTAAAACGGGCAGGAGTCAGCCAGCTGTGTATAGTAGACAGTCAAAACTTGGGGATCTTTGAGCCATATGGGTTCTCTGGTCAATACGAAGCACTCCTGTTAGGAGTGAAAACAATAGCAGACAATGTACAAATGAATGACCATGACCTTGTTCCAGAATGTTATTTATGGAAGCCAAAATGTGACCCCATAGAATTTTAATATGCCATGAAATGATCTTTTGATTTTTTCCCAACCATTTAAACACGTAAAATCTTATATTGGATGGTCTCACTTATATGAGGGACAAAAGGAAAACAAACAGACAAGAAAAATTTAAAACTAATTTTTAGCAAAATTGAGCATGAGAGGGGGAGGGAGAATTGGGGATGGGAGGGGCACAAAGACTATGACGATGGTTCATGGGTGATAAGCTGGTGGGAGAACCCCAGGGTCAATAACAATGTAAAATAAAACAAGTCATATAATAAATAAATTTAAAAAATTGAGTTCAAGTTTCTCTTAACTTAAAGTGGGGCTTTTAATACAGCTTTTCACTTGTCTCCATCCCACATATAAATGAAGCCATCCTTATTTATCTTTTTCCCTCTGACTCTTTTCAGCTAGCATGATCCCTTCCAGTTCCATCCATGCAGCAATCAAACAGAAGGATGAAAAATAGTCCAAACTAAGAAGGTGATCATACAACTGAAACATACAGCAAAGGAGGAGGAGGGAGGGAGGCAAAACTGGAGGGAGGGACACAAGAGAATGTGATGATGGATCATGGATGATATGGTGGTGAGAGAACGATGGAGAAAAAATGAAATAAATTAAAAATAGATAAATTAATTTAATTTAAATTAATTTAAATTAAATCAATTAAAAATTAGACCAAAAAAACCCAACACGCAAAATTTTAACTCCAAGGCTGTACAAAAACAGGTCTGAGACAGATTTGGTCTGTTGAAGTCACATTTCTGAAATCAAATTGATTTTTAAAATCAGAGGCTTTAAAAAGGCTATACATGGACTTGTTAGTTATAGAATGATCAGGTACAAATGCTTTTTATGTGAAAAAGCTTATACCCATTCTCTTAATTGTCCTCATAATTTTCTCTTAAGAATTGTTTATAAGGAAAAAGGCAACGTGGAAACAATATAAAGAAGTATCTAGCATCCGACAGAATGGGACTGGTTAAGGAGACGTTGGTACATCCATGCAATGTCATGTGCCGTTGTAAATCTTCCACAAACAAGTATTTTATGACATGTAACAATGCTCATGATGTAAGGCTACGTGAAAAAGACAAGCGATATTAGACAAGGATATATCTGTCCTGATTTTACGAAACACATATGTATATATAATTTGCATAGACAATCATGCAAACAAACATTACATATATATACATATGTGTGCATATAGAGAGAAAGAGAAGACCAAAGAAAATGCAATAAAATGTGACTAGTATCCTGGATTTGGGGGTTCATGGGTGATTACGTTTCCCCCCTTTTTGGTTCTAATTCTCTGCAATAGTTGTTACTACTTTTGTGATTAGGAAACTATATGAACGTTGTAAATAAACTTGGGGGAAAAAACCACACAATCTGAAGTTCACACAGGATACTAGTCAAGAGAAGGCAAAAGGGAAAGCCTTCAAATGCAAGCCGGGGGCAAATCTCGACAAAATCTGCAATGGAAAACAGATCTGGCAACTGAAAGTCACCGGGGTCTAAATTCATGCAAAATCACCAGAAGAAAAAAAAAATCTGATCAAAAGCAGCTGAGATCTGGAATCCACGGCTGACCCCACACTGAAGGCAGTGGGGAGAGGAGCCGGGGGGGGGGCTGCCTGGTCCTGCTCCATCACTGGGGGGGGCCCTAGGGTTTCTTTTCCCCTGCACCCCCATGGCCATCCCCACCTCCCTTCAAACAACAGACCAAGACCCAACCCTATGCCATGTTTCAGCAGGAGCCAAGTCGACAACCAACGTGTGTTTCTTCTACTCTATTGTTGACGACTATAACCAGCACCGTCCCCCCCCACCCCCCTCACCCACCCATGCATCAACGTAGCCGTTTACAGCTAGACATTTCTTTGACTCAAGTGACAGGCAGGGAAGTTAGAGGGCAGTTTCAAGAAGTGGAAGGGTCCCTCAGACCAACTGAAGCTCTTTCACAGTTTGGTCCACAGTTTGGGGGACTGTCTTTTGGAGAGTTGGCTGCAGGCTGAATGATAGGTGGGTATCGGCGCATGTAGTAATGTATGTCTGTTGGTTGCTTCGTTGAATTCTAATAAGGTGCCACTAGAGGACTTAGGCCAACGTTCGCTAAGCCACTACCATCCATCCCTGTGAGATGCATCTGCTGAGCCTGGCGGAGCAGACAGGTAAGGGTCCCTAAGTAAGACGTGGCCGAGCAGGGTTCGGATCTGACTTCCAGGTTTGCGGCACTGGTGGCAAAATACTACTCAGCCCAGAGTTTACGGGGAGGCCAGGCAGCGCACGAACATTAGCACAGACATGTGAGTTGGGGGCACGCAATCCCAGCATGCAATGGCTTTTCTTCATCCAGTTTCTCACCTATAAGCATGGGCATCGTGACACCTGTCTCAGAGGTTCTGGAAGTTCAGAGGCAAGATAAGGAAAATACCTGGCACATGGCAAGTCCTCAGTCTGGTTACCATTAGGAGAACATAACTACGACTAATTTCCTCTGCTAAGTTCAAGCTTAGCCAGAAGCTCTCTTGCAGAAAATCAAGAGAATTAAGGGAACGCAGGGAAATGGCTTTGGGAGGTGTGTGTGTGTGGGGGGAGCCTTTTCCTTCCCTTCCTTTCCTAGGCAGCTTTCCTTCTTTGCTTTTCTATGGAGATGAGAGAAGCAGGTTTGGAACAACAGGTCTGGAAACGGGGTACTTTACGCAGCCTTGGCACTTTAAAAATCAAGTCTCAAGTCTCTAAAACCACAAACCACGGCACATAGCGCTTCGCGAAAGGTTAGATGCACTGAATTATTCCTGCAGGGAGACAGCCTCTGGGGTGAGCGAGGAGACTCTTCTACCCACAAAGAGGACGATGGTGAAATCCTTCACTTCCTTTGTGGTTCTGACCTAAACCACAACGTCTCCCTTTCAGCGATACGTCTTTCCTTCACATACATTCAGATGTGTGTTCACTTCCTCCCACCTGATAGGTCACTTACTCTCTCCCCTGGACCACAGGAAGCCTTCAAGCTGCTATTCTGCCTGTAACAGCCTGCACACGGGTCTCTGGACGACTCTAGAGCCCAGACCAGGACGTGGAGGCAGGGAGGACGGATGGACGTGCTGCACGCAGACAGCTGGAGCAGAGAGGAAAAGCCTTCAGCTCTGGGATGCAGCGAGCATCAGAGCTTCCGGGGGAGATGACTGCAGAGAGATGGCTTTGTTTTGTCTTTTTCTTTTTTCTGAGACTAAGACTCGCTATGTTGCCAGGGTCGTCCGGATCCCTCGGACTCAAGTGATCCCCAGTCTCAGCCTCCCAGGCAGCTGGGATTACAGGTGCCCACCACCATGCCCAGCTGCTTTTTCAAGACCAGGTCTTGCTATGTTGCCTGGGGTAGTCTCGAACCCGCGAACTCAAGTGATCTCCGGCCTCAGCCTGCCAGCGCTTGGATTATAGGTGCGCGCCACCACTACTGGCTAGAACTGTAATATTGAACATTAAGAGAAAAGGTGACTGTGGTCACGGATAACACTTCCAGGACATTCCTCTGCATCGGTCCTTTTGTCTGCCAAGGTTGATCACAGAAGAAAATCACACCCTCCACTCAGTCCTGAGACTCCCCTATCACAAGAGCGGCACCAACGTCCACACCAGCCCAGCTGAGCCCCCAGTGGAAGCAAAAGCCGCAGGGACCCTTGCCCATCTCCGATGCACAAACGAGATGACCAATGACTCAGGACTGTCCATCTCGGGCGCTGAACTGCCCACCGAGCTGAGCGTGTGCAAAGTCCCACTAAGTTCCAAGTATAAATCATGGTGAGCTGGGGATGACCAGGTTCGCCTCGGACACCGAGACACTCAGACACTCACACCGTGACAGTTGTGACCTGCTTTCTCTGCGCCATGTCCAAAGGCGACTCCAGTTATTTTAATACTGTGGTCACAGCGTTTCTCGTTAGTCAAAAGCCAGAAAATGAAGAAAAAAAGAACGTTCAGGAAGTGTCATGGGTGAAATGAAGCGTTTTGATTTTTTTTTTTTTTGAGACTAGGTCTCGCTATGTTGCTTGGGGTAATCCCAATCACGATCCCTCGCCTCAGCCTCTCAGGTATCCGGGATTACGCTGTCCACTGCACTTGGCTGCTTTTTTTGGGACCAGATCTTGCTATGTTGCCCAGCGTAGCCTCAAATCCATGAACTCAAGCGATCCCTGGCTTCTTTGCCTCCCAGTGCTTGGATTACAGGTGCGCGCCACCACGCCCGGCTGGAACTTCTTTTTAACAAATAAACAAAAATCCTTGTTCAGTGAGAAGACTGGCAGCTGATGTCCCAAAATTGAAAGGCGTTGGCTCCCTTGTTATCTGGCCCATCTTCCACTCCACCATGGACTGGAAGTTCATTTGAAAAACAATTCCTGAGACTGTTTTGGTGCTGATCAGAATAACTGTACCTTCTTGGGCGTCTGCATAACTGTAGCTGGGAGCTGATGACATGCAGTGTCCGAGCTCGCTCGTTATGTTTTTAAAATCTTGCAGATGCTGATGACCTAGACTTACCCCAGATTCCGACCTGGCTTGCTCTAACTCCCTCAGGCTTCTCAGAGTCTGCTGTTGAGCATGGGCAAACCTCTGCACATTGCGACATAAGGTTGAAATATTAAAAAAAAAAAAGGACAAATACGGTAAATGGTTAAGGGGACGTTGTACGGTGTCTTGAAATGAGAGGGAAGAACACCTCCTTCTCCAACATGCGTATTCCTTGTACCTGTCCTGCCTAGAAACTGAACTTGGGATCTTTCAACACTGAAACAAGGAAGCAAGTTGCTGTGGGAAACACAGACCACAGAGCTGAGTCTGAATCACTGCACTGACCAGTGGGGTGACCCCTGACCGTTCACTCAGCTCTTACTGGACCAATGTCTGCTGGGCCCCCAGGGACTGGATGCTGGATGAAGAATGGTCAGTGGGATAGAAATGAGCTTGTCGCCTGGTGGGGAAGGTGGAAGATTAAATTACAGCAAAGGTGAGTTGGGGGGAGCAGCCAGGAGCGATGTGGGGGAGCTGCCATGGCCGAGGGTCAGAGTGGCCTGGAGAGCAGAGACGCTCATGGTGAGGCCTGAGGCTGGAGTGTCCGAGCCACGTCCCTTGTCTCGTCTGCAGACAGGGCCTAGAGCGACTCTCTGAGCAGTCGCTGAGGATTCATGCATTCTGCTTCTCAAAGCGCCCACCTGGCACCCACAACCTCCACATCCTCACCTCTCTTCCAGGTGAGGGCTGGGATAGCCCTTCAGAGCCTGAGACCTACAACTGCCCCCCCACGCACTTGCGGTCTTCGGCATGTGGCTGAGCCCCTGGACCCAGTTCCCAGCCGCCAGGTGGGCCGGGCCTGGCTCGGGCCGGACACCCATTGCCCCCAACCCGGCTTTCGTCACAGGCCTGCCATGTTCCGAGAGTCAGCACCCGCATCCTGGCCCCCTTAAAGGCTGCTGGGTCTCTCTGTTTAATCAGACATGAAACAAATCGCGTGCTGCGTACAAACACGCTTTAATTACAATATTGTAACACCAATTAGAGATCTATCTAATCGAGGACTCCACACTTCCTGCTTGGATATTACTCCCATGTTGGGATAATTACTGCTAATTAAGCTTGGAACTAATTAGGCTAAATGATCTCATTTATACCAACAAAGATGACTTCTAGGAGTTCATAAGAAAAACTAGGGTGATTTTATCATTCCTGGACTCTCTGGCGTTTCGCACCGGAAAGGAGGCGCTGGCCGCTGGCATTGGTGGGCGTGGGCAGCTCGTTCTCTGGAGTTCCAGCCCCACAGGGTGGCGGCTTCTTCCTGCGTCCACACAGCTTCCCCCACATGGCAAAACAAGCACCGTGAAGACAACGTCCACTCCACTCCTGCTGTGTACCCCTCCAAACGGCAGTCATGGGCCATCAAGGGTGGCCACCGAGGGCTGAGTGTCCACAGCCTGTTTGTGACACATGTCCCTGCACTTATATTTCACATCCATCCATGTCCCCCCTGTCTGCACAGAGCAGAGTCAAGGTTGGACTTGGGGGTGAGTCAGGAGAGCCTGGGTTGGGAGAATCGTGTCTTCTAGCCGAGCCTCGGTTTCCCACCTCTTGCAGAGGGGTGGCACCGATGCCACAGGACGCTTCTGTGGAGGTTATTGAGAGAACACGGATGGGACGCAGGATAGAGCTTGTCACACAGGGGTCCTTGATGAGGGAGAAGACACTGTCGCTTCAATGTGCTGTTACCTCTGAACTGACCCTACATCTTACCTGGCTCGCCTCCCCTTTCTGGCACACTGTAATGGGGTGGGTCAGGCGGGGGGAGGGTGGGGGCAGCTTATGACAGGAAATTATAAAACAGTGGTGTTCAGGTTTATCTCTAGCTAGCTGTGTGACTTCCGCAAGTCACATTTCCTTTCTAAAAAAAATAGCAATATTCGCCGAGCCAACTCTATGTTGACTGTTTTATAGACTATATTGACTTAATCTTGATGATCATATTCGCCGTTTTAGAGCTGAGGAAACCGAGCGCTAAAGAAGCAGTTACTTTTCAACCGCACAACCCTCACAGCGATTAAAGGACGAGGCCAGGAACTGAACCCAAGTCTCACTCCAGAGATGCCTCAGCCACTGTTACACAGAACTTTGCCTTCTTCCCCCTCCCACTTGTGACTGAACAAACTGGAGAAAACATCTCCACGGGCCCTTCTGGCTCTGAGAATCTGTGGTTCTAGCCAACAGGTAAGCTCCTCCATCTTTCTAGTCAACAAGGCTCATCAATTAGAAGCATTTTTGTGTATTTAATATGTGCTCAAGTCTAGGGAAAATGAAACACACACACACTGACAAACACACACACATACTGACAAATGTACATTTGTTAGACTATAGTCCGTGATAGTCCCCATGTTGTGGCAAACATTAGCTGCCATCACAATGATCTATTTTAACTCTTCTCACAACAATGGAACTTAATTCAATCTTGTGGAAAATCCTCACATTATCTTCCCTGCCTCTAGCACTTGGGTTTTTACTGTTTTATTTTTGTTTTTTGTTTTTCCATCTGAGAAAAAGTTCCCAGGGCCTCTCTGATTCGCTCTTCATCTCAGAGCCTAATAAAAAACTCCACAAGTATGGATTAAGAAGATGTGGTACATATACACAATGGAATGCTATTCAGCTGTAAGAAGAAAACGAAATCTTGCGTTTGCAGCAACATGGCTAGAAGTGGAAGGGGTTGTGCTAAGTGAAATAACTCAGACGGAGAAAGGCAAAGAGAGATGATTTCACTTATTTGTGGGATATACGGAAACTGAACAAAAGAACAGAGGAAAAGTCGGAAGCCCTAGAAATCTGCCTGCAGAAGGAAAGCTTCCAGAAGGAGAGGGAAAGGGAGCTTGAGGGGAGGAGACCCAATGGACTAGGGTTGAAGGTTACTGATGCCTCGGTGGTGGGGTGGGGTGGTACCCCAAATCATAGACAGTGTTGTAAACCAGTGTTACCTCAGCAAAACAATACCCTTCAAAAAAAGAAACTCCATAGATATGTGTACACACACACAACACACACACACATCCACACCCACACACCCACACCCACACACCCACACCCATACACCCACACCCACACACACACACACGCACACCCACACCCACATCCATACCCACCCACACACACACACACACCACACCACACAGTCCGCGGGATAATTCCTCAGGGGAAACAATAAGCAGTAAACAAAGCGGAATAATTCTTCAGGGGAAACGATACACGATAAACAGAGCCCAAACCTCTCTTCTTTGGGCTTTGGCCCACGGGCCTGGTCTTCCACAGAGGTGTTAAGGGGACTGAACTGCCACACTGTCTGGTTACATGGTCAACTCAGGTCAAGAGTTTCTTGAGTCACCCAAGCTGTAGCCGGAAGTGATCTCTTTTGATGTTAGAAGGGGCTCAAACGGAAACATGTTGGCTACCTGGCTTGTAAGCCCTTTTCCGCAGATGCTGGCTGTATACCTGGCTGCTGGTGTACACCTGCATGAACGAAAACCCCAGGACAGACCTGTCTAGTTGGTACTTTGTGGCTGTACCTACAGCAGGCCTGGCGCATACTAGGTGCTCAATAAGTGTGATGCAAAAGACCAGAGCCCTGGTAGACTGCAGTGCAGACATCTGAGGCAAAACCAGATGAGGTAGTGCAGCTCTTCAGGCAGGTAGAAGTCTGAAAGGTGTGATACAGGGTTGTGAGTGACGGAGGTAAAAATTCCATTAAAATTCCATTGGCCCCAAAATGCCCTGGTGGTTGGGGTCTGACAGAAAGACATGCCAGCAAAAGCAAGAAGTGCCAATAGGCAAATAAAAGGAAACAGCAAGGATAGGAGAGGGAGGAAAGGAAAGGGAGGAGATGAGAATGGCGGACTGAGAGAACAGGCCCACGTGGCCTGGTTGGGGGAAGCCCCTGGAAGAGTGAGCTGGAGGTGGCGAGGAGCCATGGTGGCCAACAGAAGAGTGGCCGGTGTGCAGAGTGTGGCACCGCAGCAAGGTGGCAGAGTGAGCTGGTATCTGGAGATGGCCAGGGATGGGGAAGGCTGATCTGTGCATCAGCAACTGTGGAAGAAGTTTGAAGCACCTTGGAGAAGCAGAGCAGCTGGGAACACTGGAGAAGCAGCAAAGAGAAGACGCCAGAGAAAGACTAAACTTTGCAGTATCTGCCTCAGGTCTGGAGGGGCAATGGGCACCATCTTGGACATGTGTCTTTGGGACCTTTGGGACTGAGAATGGTGACTGGGGTCAGAGAACTGCCACTTGTGGCTTTGAGATCGTTTTTCCTGGTTAATTTCCTTGTAAATAAAACCCTGTGGTTGAACTGCAGTTGGTTGGCAACTGCCCCGCGCAGATGAGAAGGATCTGGTAAGAAAGCTGGGTGGCAGAAGCCTCATTTTAAAAGGTTTTTTCCCTATGGCTTGCTAGCTGGTGGCTTTTGTCCTCTTTGCTTCCGATATCAGGTGCACGCCTCCCGTGCCACCTCTGAGGAAGGTCCAGGCAGCTTGGGTTGCTCTGTGCCTCCTGTGTATGTGGCCAGGGAGGGGTGGGGGAAGGCCCCTGCAACCACATTCTGTGGTAAGTCCATCTCTGGATCTGGTGGCATCACCCTTGGGACTCTCTGTGGAGGAAAACGCTAGTGGGGTTCAGGGAAGAGGGGGTTTTTCACAAGTTGGGAAGAACCAAGGACTTCAGCCTCAGCCTGGGGAGGGGCTGATGGTAAACTCTGCCTGCTCGTTGAGCTGTTCCCAAGCCCAGTGCTTCGCTCCAGTGGAAAGAGAGGGTCTGTCCAAAGCTGACTCTTTGGAGACACCCTGCCCCTGACTGAAATATGCCTCCAGAGACAGCGTCCCCTTAGCCGTAAGGGGAACCATCACTGGAGATTGCCAGAAGCACGTGGAAATGGAAAGAGCAGTTGATTCGGAATCAGAAAACTCCAGTCTCAGACCAAGCAGCCCCCCCTTTTCCACTTACAAAGTGGGATGATAGCAGCAGGCCGCCTCAGAGTTTGAAGAACCAGAGGTCCTGAATGCCACACCCACCGTCCACTGAAATGCCATATAGCAACAGTTATCACCTCCTGCCCGCTCATCCTCTCTAACAGTAATGGGATGTGGCTAAGAATGCTTGTGACCCACTGTGTTCTCAGGGGCACCTGGGGAGGGGGCCCCCAGAACAGCCTGGTCAGTTCCCTGAGACCAAGAACTAGCCTGCCTTTGCCAGAGATTGGTTCTGGAAGGGTGACTCAGCATTTCAGAGCTACGCTGTGGATAACATACACATGGTGTCCTAGCCTCCACCCCTGACTTTGCTGGGGACAGACTGATGTAAATGAAGACCAGCTGGAGCTCAGGGTCCTTCCTCACTTTGTCCCAGTCACAGGGATGGGCTCCATGCTGTTGGTAAGAGCCTGGGCAGCCCTGGCAAGGGAGCGAACCCCAGCTGACGTTAGACGAACACCCTTGAGTAGCTATCACAAGAGCTAATTCCTGAGTGAGCGCAGGAATTAGCATGCGTCTTAAAATCAGGTGATTAAGAGGCTGGAAAAGGAATAAATACACAAATGAAGAATAAGTGTTTTGGTAAAATGAAGCCTTTTAGAAGAGGACTCATAGGGCCATCCACCTGATTGTCATCTTGCCTTTTGCATAAAATCAGAGTTTCAACATATAACCTTTTATTCCCTTAAAAAAGCTGACGTACCTCAGTTTCCTGTGCTAACAAGGCCTGTCAGACAGAGCAGTGAGGGCCTCTGTGGGCAGGCTGGTGAGAGAAGTGTTCTCTGAACCCCCAAATCACAACACAGCGGGTGTAAAGGAGAACTTGGGTTAGTCAGCCACTCCCTTCACCGGACAGATAAGTCACCCGAGGCCTCAAGTTCACACAGGCACCTTCTCCAAAGACAGCAGGGTGTGACAGCTGCCTGAGAAAACACACCAGCTTTCCTCATCTGAGGCAAAAGAAACCAAAAATGTTTGATGTTTGTTGCTTTAGTTGTGGGAGAAAGTCATCGAGGTTGCCAAAACCCAAACCCTGTCATTTAAAGGCGTTAGAGACCTCACTGAGTGAACCATCCATGGAGCCCTTCAAGACTGATGCCTGGAGAGGAAGGGGAAGTTGCCAGAGGCAGATGTGCAGGGGTTCACATCCTGTCTCTTCCTTTTCCCTATCTGGCCTGGGTAAATCCCAAAGATAGACCGATTTCTTCTGGACTGTGTGCATCCATCCAGTCCCCTTTAAGGAATATGCATGTCCCTGAAAATATTACCACTGTTACTATACCCGTATTCCTAGTAGGGATATTCCTATTCGGGATATCCCTAGTAGAAACTTCACCACAAGACCAAAAATGTGTCTTCCCAAGTTCTTAACACACACCCATGAGGATGCCAATGAAGATGTTCTTTGTTGAAGATGGGTGAGTCACATTTCCCCTCTGATTCCAGTTCCTGCTCTTTCATTTGTTGAACTGGCTCCCCATCCTGAGCTACACTAAGGTAGCTCTTGGGAAGAAGCACCCTGGAAATGAGGGTGCAACTGCAACTGCATTCTTGTAACGACCCGCACGGCTACCCCCCGAAGACTAGAAATCGATCACTCTTCTTATCTGACAAATATTTCTCTCTGTTGGAAGGGTGAAGGAGGCAAGTCCAGAATTTGTGGGTAAAATGCAGCTAATGGTCTTCAGGCAGAGTTCACACATTCCCCAACTTGAGCTCAAGTGGAGGAGGGGGGCCAGAGAACAGAAGCGGAAACGACAGAGGAATGGCTTTGCAAACTTCTAGACAAGTGTCAAATCCGGAAAGATCTTGTTCATTCATTTGTTCAAGGAGTGCCAGGTGCGAGGCACTGTGCTAGGGGTGGGGCTGTAAAATTAAGGGGACAACCTTATTCTCAAGGATTCAGGCTTTAGCAGCAGAGACATGTGTACCCCCCAAATTATGACAGAATGACTTGGATCCTCAAGTAAGAATAGGGTCAGCGCCAGACAGAGAAGGGAAATACTGTGTTTTTAGGGTGGAGTTAGTGAGGCCTCAGGATTGCTTGAATGTAGGTGAGGAAGAGAGTGAATTCGAGGTTTCTAGCTTAGCAGCTGGATGAAAGGTGACATTTTTTACCAGGGCAAGGAGCACAGGAGCAGCCCAAGCTTTTAGATGAAAGAGAGTGTGTTTTGCTTTGCTCAAGGTGCCCATGAAAGATGATTTTGGAGGCCTCTGTGGGCAGCTGGAAATGTACGTGGAACTCAGGAGAGTTCAGTCAATAATGTATGAGTGGGAATGTGTATGGGGGGGGGAGGCTGGGGGGAGGGACAAAGGGGTAAGATGAGGGAGGAGAGCAAAAGCAGTGAGTATAAATGAAAAAGAATTTGAAAGCATGCTCCCTGCCCCCTCAGACGATGACAGTGCAAAGCTTCTACCTGCTCCAGCTGCTTCCATCTAGGTCACAAATAGCTTCAAACTGTCAGGTCCAGAAGGCACTTTCAGCTTAGGTCTTGCTTGGCACTGTGGTGTTTGTACCATTGACTCTTTCCGCTCCTTCTCTCCCAGTGTCCTGCAGATCCCAGCTCCAAAATGTCTAAAATTCTGGCAGCTTCTAAATCAGAATGTTTGAAACACATCCACACCTCCTCGTCCTCACTGCCAACAGCCCTCTCCACCTCTTCCCTCTTAGCTACCCTTTCTGTCACCAGCCTTTCGCTATTCCAGAGAACTGTCAAAATGAACTCACAGGATAAAGTTCAGATTTCTTGTCATGAGGCACATCGTCCTTTTCTGGTCCCTTGATCTTTTCCTTATACTCTTTCCCCAAAGAGTCCTTTTCAAGAATTTGCTCAAAGGCTTGGTTCTGGAGTGATTCATGACCTCGCACATTCTGTTCCCTTCCACTGGTGCCTTTCCTAGACGTGCTTCCTTCCCCATTTATTTAACCACAGGCTCCGCTAGACCAAAAGCTATTGGTCTAAGAATTTTCTCTATCTCCTGATTTACCCACCTACCTAGTGGTTGATTACCTCCTCAAAGCTTCTATTAATAATTTTGCTTCATTAATAATAATTATTAATAATTTCTATGAGAATCTACCCAAAGGAGACCTCAATACTTATACAAAGGGACACCTGTGCTCGGATGTTTATTGCAGCACTTTTTAAT
>PVHY01028370.1:0-15294 GCA_004024945.1 Uropsilus gracilis | reverse complement strand
CTCATCCCTGCCAAGCCCCCTGGATGCTTCTTACACCTTCTGTCCTAAATCACTCACCCTCCCCTGCAATGAACCCCCACATCTCTCCATGAAGACCGGTTCTAAGCAGCCCCTATCCGCTGAGACTGGCGTGGTTACTGCCTTTCTCACCACACTGCCCAGTAAAGCAGGTTAGCTGACTAATATAAAGAAAAAGACAGTAGACTCTCCAAGTTTATAAAAGTGGTATCTTTTTCTAAAGTTCCAACTTTGTGAACGTGTGTAATATACCACAGATACTAAGTAAAACACCATGTGTTGAAAATACATACTCCCAATTAAAAAAAAAAACACATATTGAAAAGACATGTAAACATTATCACTGACTTGGGATGTCATGTTTTAAAGTCTGTTTAAAGTCTGCAGGATGCACAGTTCTTAGGGTGCCTGTCATCCTATGTACCCATACTGCAGGATGTGGTGGACAAAACGATGAGGAAATATTCACAGGACAGACATTCTTATCCATCCACCACAAGCTCCAAGTCATGCCAGGCAGACACACAGGCAGTTCCTGCTCTCCCAGAGCTGCGTCCAGACACAAGAAAGACAAGGGACAGCTACATCAACCAGGAGTGAGGTGGGGACTCCAGGAAGTTAAGGTGACCTGACTGATGAAGGGGGACAAAAATCAGGAAAGCACACACGCAACACTCATACCTGAGATGAAGCTGAAACAATGCTGGGACTTTAACAAGAGGGGGTGTGTTCCTGAAGCTAAGAAGGAACTCCTGGTGGAAATAAGCAACCAAAGACAGTGAGAAAGCACATATACTACCCCACCAGCAGGGGATTGGCCAGCCTAGCTCTACGCTCAGAGAGGACAGGAAGAAAAACCTGGAAGATCTGTTGAACAGGAAGGCCCAGTGACAAAGCAACAGGTGGGGGGGGGAGGGGGAGCCTAACACCATAGAAGGTTCCTTTCCCCTCACTGACAGCCTAGAGGGCCTAAGAACCAAGAGTATACACTATCTGGTTAAGGGTATACACTATCTGATTTAGGGAAAATCAGTTACTGCTCAACATTGAAATCCACTCTGGAAACTCAGAGTCAGTTCCCAACACATCACCTAAGTCTTAGTCTGACACAAGGTTCTGACACCACACCCACTTCCCAACATTCACCAGCACGCCTTCCCCAGCACAGAGGGGCTGACACAGGGGTAAGGGGCCCCATTGTGGCAGAAGGGTTGGTTATACAGGACTGAGGGAAACAGGGCCCTAGAGTGAGGGCTCAAGGTGCTGCAGCAAAATGAGAATGTAGATCTCTGGCTTGTTAAAACTCCATGGACTGCAAACACCAACAGCAACACCAACAGCAGTTCTGTTTTCCCTTCTCTGTCACATCCACTGCTAATGGCAAGAAGCAGGCTTGTGGAGTAATTGGAAAGCACTATCTTGTCAATTTCATTCTCAAGCAACCATCAGCAAGAGGCACTAAGTAGCCCATTTGTGGAATTAAGCTATGCAACAGCTCACTCCTCTTTCTCTCCAGCTCAAAACAACAAACAAAACCACCCCAAGTGGCAAGTGAGTGACGCTAGGAAAAGTTCATTGCGAAACCCAGTACTTTACCTACTGATAGAAATGAATCCATCGCCACATCGGGCCAGTGATAAGACTCACCCTAAGCACTGGAACACCAAGGTAAGACATTTTACCTTAGAGAATGATGCAAAAGAGAAATGACCGGAGAAAATGAAGCAATAGTAGGGGAGGAGACTGCAGGAAGAAAAAGAACCACAAAGAGATCCAAGAAATACAAGCCCAACATTCGAAGGCAGCTTTGCAGAGGTCTGATGTCTTCAATCTCCATAATCCTCACCTCTGTACAGTCCATGTTCAGCCCAATATGACATTTTGTCCATGGCATTCTTCACACCTCACCTCCACCAGCCTGTCCTCTGTTTTATCCTTGGAAATCTGGGGGGTAGAGGGGTTGGGTTCTCATGAAGTTGCTACAGTGATGGGGGGACACTAGTGGCATTTGGAGGATAAGCTCCAGAAACTCTGGAGAGTGTAACCAGGCCCTCAACACGCACCAAGCAGGCACACACATGTCCCTCACTGAGTGCCCTGCAAGACTCCCCAGTGTCTCACCAGATCACTCAAGGAAGGGAACCTTCTGCGCTGAGAACCTTACTCCATTTTATGCATAAGCAGAGATCATTTTATCCATTACATTTTTCAGAAGAGCAAAGATCTTAAGTGAAAGAAATCTCAACTTTGGTTTGGAAGTGTATCAAGAACTAAGAACTGTTCACATGGACAAATCACGCCACTAGCAGCCACTTGGCTCGTGGCATCTGACATACCCAGACAGCCTAGGCCAGCAGTCTAGGCCTCCACGGACCCCTATTCATGGAGGTTTTGTGCAGGGGTAAGTGACTGAAAGCATTATCTCACCTTCCAGAGCGAGCGCTGCTGGACTCAACCTCAGCCTGTGGGCTGTGAGCCCTGTACTCTGTGACCCCTGTCTGTATTGAGACGGGCTTATGCTCATCAGCTGCCTTTTCTTGCCACTGCAGAGCTCTCTCAAGAGAGAAGCAGCTGGGCATTCACAGGTCAAGTTCCCACAGAGGACCTGCCCTTTGCTCTGAGACAGGCACACGCTGGCAGGCACACAAATGCTGCTGCTTTTGTTTCCTCCTTACCAGCCTAAGCACTGCTTTGCTTTTTCCCTTACGGGCAGTGCCTGGAGAACCATGTGTTACTAACAGGGATCTGGGTTTGGAAGAGTTAAGGAACACTGCCATAAAGAAGAATCACCTGGGGATGATTCCATCTTGAACACTGCCTTCCTAAAGGCAGACTTGAACACTGTCTTCCTAAAGGTGCAAGGGAAACCTATCAAAAGAGGGAATGACAGTCTATTCCAAAGAAGTCAAAATTACATCTTCTGCAGACCAACTTCAGGGACAGATCCTAGAGACAGCTCAGTGACATTCTGCAGTTTCACTTCATTCAAAAGTAGTGGGGGGGAAATAATGACCTCCGCTCCTCTATCATAAGCCTTAAAATAATACCACTGGAAGGGCCTAGCAAGCCAGGTCCCTTGGGCCAAACCTAGCCTCTGCCAGTGCCTGTAGTAAGGTTTCACTGGTAGGCACCATGCCCATTCTCTGCAAACATTGCCTCAGATCACACCACTTGAAGTATTTTTTTGTTTCCATTTTGGACTTGATTTTGTTATCTATCTCCTACACATGCAAACCTGTGGAGTCTGAGAGCAGGATAGAGGGAACACCCTATAATATACCTTAGACCCTTTATGAATGTGGATCTAAATACCCTGTTTGGATTTTGGGTTGTCCCTGTCCACAATCAGAATGATTTAACATGGTCAATTATAGTTTGATAGCGTCAAAAAACAATTTTTTTTTTTCTACCACTTAGATGCCACTAAAGTCAAAGCAGCTCTGTCAGTATGGAATGGAGAGGGCAGATTTCAGCTTCATGCCAAAGAGCTGAATCTGAAGCTGTGATATGAGCTTCCTTAAACTACTTGTATTTAAATCCACAGGCAACCCCTTAGAAACTCACAAGACTGCAAGAACCGAAAGGGAGTGGCAGTGGGGTTTCCCCCCATGTCCTCCTCACCAGTCCTACAGACCAGGGATGCAGGGTATCTGGTGCTAAGGAGCCACTGTGCCATTTGCTATCCGTTCCCATAGCATATTCTCAAGTTCCTGACACTGCCAATCACAGGCTCACACTCGCATCTGCCAAAGATCACTTCGAAGCATTAAAACAGCATCAGCTCACAGACAAGGTGTGGACCTCAGGACAACGAGCAGGAAGCAAAGTCTCAAAAGCTGCCCAGATTCCTCCCGTGGCATCAGAAGGGATTTCTGCCCCAGGTATGAGCACCCAACACACACCAGAATTAAAATTGCATTAAAACACAAATATATTTCCCCCAAACTTAACTGGGTCATAATGCAAACCATGTTTGTCTTCTTTTTCCTTTACTGGAGACAAAGGTGTGAGGTGCAGTTTCCTCCTTTCAGTAACTGGCCATAAGAACCCTAATCTGGCCCATTTCTCAGGGGTGTCCACACACACACATACCCTCCCCTAAACTCAGTCAGAACGCAGGTGCCAGAGCACTCTACTCCCCATGCCTTGAGTCACAAATAAACACTTGGCTAAATACTCATGATGAGCTATACCCCCAAAAGCAAACACAATCTTAGCAAAATAGATTCTAATTTTTCTTACAAGAGACTTTTCTACCAGATAGGAAGTTTATTCTTATGCCACAGCTCCTCAAAGGAGACTGACTAAAAACACTGAAGTTGCTTCCCTACCTTTCATAACTAAATTAAACAAATAAATTATTAGAATCCTTATCCTATGACTTAAGTCTCCAAGAAGAATTGATAGCATTCAGTACAAGGCATCTTGCTTTCCTGTACTTTGGACAAAACCACACGCAGTCCCTGCCCCCTCCCCACCTCCCCAGCAGCCCCTTCAACTGAGGGGTTCACTTCCTCGCTCCCCTCCCACCTTCTCCAGAGCAGAGAGGCACACAGCCCAAACTGAGAAAGCACAAGCCACAGTGCACAGTAGCACAAGCACCAACAAGGATGCCCAGTAGTGCCCGGGCCCCATCAGCCACGACAGTGAAGGGCACAGAAGATAGGCCTGCCCTCAGCATTCAGTCAGAGCTTGTGGTCTCACCTTCCTTCTTATAACCCCAGGTAGCAATGATCTTGAGGTCTGAGGGTCCCTTTGATTTCCTGACAGTTTCCTGAAGGCTGGCTGAGGGACTTAGACTGGGGGACTGGGATTGTGGGCCTGGAAAAAATGCCTGCAATCCCTCCAGGACTGGGGGTGTGAACAAAACAAAGCCAAACAAAACAAAGCCAAACAAAAAATATCCGGTCAACAAACTGCTTCTGGAAGAGGCACAGTGTTTCCTGTATCCCCCGCCCCCTGAGCTGTCTTATGTGCCCCCAACCTTAACATCACAGGAGCTGGGAGGACACTGGAAGCCTCCCCACCCTGATGAAGCTGTTCTTTGCCACTGGGTCCCCTCCCTTGGTTCCCACACTAAAGCCTTGGGTTTGGAATTGCCAGGGAGTAACTGTGGAACTCCTGGTGCCACCCACATAGCTATGTTGGGGGTCCTGACACCCAAGTACTGACCAAACAGATTAGTGTTTGATACAAATGTGGTGTGTGACACCAAGCTTGGGGGCCATCTACATGGGGCCCTTCCCCATTATTAGAAAGTCCATGGGTTACAGACAGCCATCTATAAATATGTAATTGAAATAAACCCATACTGGGCAAAAGAAAACTACTTCTATCTGGGAATACTTAGAAAAATAACCCACAGGCTCTTGATTTACTAGGTGGAGGCTTCAGAAATGAAATTTCTGTTGACCCACCATGGGGTAGGTGAAGAGCTGCATGAAGCTGAGCCCCAGTCAAGTGCCAACCTCCACATGGTCTTCTTAACACAACATAACTGCACAAGCAGGCCAAGATCTGTAGGAGAGGACTGGAAATCCCCTCTCCCCAAACTGGTGATACCTAACAGAAAACACCTTCACCATCCCCTCATAACCTGGAGATTGGAGTTTCACCTGCTGGTTTCCATGAGCAGGCACAGCTGGTCTTCTCCAGGCTGCACAGTCTCTGTCTGTGCCTCCCAAGCTCCCTGTGTTAGCCCCTGGCACTGCCCAGCCCCCTTCAGTCACATACTCTGCTGAGAGGCCCACAAAGAGCAGGGGCACAGCCCTGCCCTCCGGAATTCAGAATTGACTTTTTAATGGACTTCCCTCTCCCTTTTTTTGCTTACTTTCCTTCCTTCCGCTGTTAGCTGTGGTGGGCAGGACATTGAGAAACCTAAGATCTCCACCCGTGCTGGGCCTTTCCCTTCCCAAGCAGGGCTGAGCCTACGAGTAGGACGTGGGGCGCCTACCCGGGAACAGGCTCTTTCTTGGTTCTTCACAAGAGAAATGAGCTGGGGGATGGCCCAAGGCAAGGTCTTCACCAGTGGGATGATCTTGAGGTGAACCAAGAAATTACAAGTGGGAGAAACTGGTCTCCACTGAGGAAGCTGCAAGGACCTGAGGCGATCTTTAGGGGAGCAGGGGAATTCTCAACCATCAACAAACAATCCGAAGCCTCTGTTCATCACCCATGATGAAGTGTTTTTCACCAGCAACCTGAATTAACCTGGTAGAGGACTTGAGACCTAGAGATCACGGTCCCAGCCCAGAGACCCAGCAAAGGCCAGACCCAGGTAAGCTCTGCTAGAACCTGACTTACAGAAAGCAGGAGACCAGAGATGCATGTAAAATGTGGCGTGGGTGGGAATTTGCCAGGCAGTAATAGAAACAAAGACAGACACCTAAATTAGTTTTTGGTTGCACAGATTTTAATTTCATCTGCTTTGTCTTTCTTTCTCTGAGAAGTCTGCCAAATCTCCTCCCTTCTGTCTGTTTTACCCTTCTCACCCCTTCCATGAAACAATCAACTTACATTTCAACACTCATATTCCAAACAGCAATGCCACATTAATTCTCTGGTAAATTCAGGTAAAACTCAGTGAACCCGATGCTTCGAGTCACAGAGAAGAACGCTATTTCCTTTTGACTCAAAAACAATGCAAGTGGCTCCGGATTCCTGCCTTGGGCACAACCACACCACACAACCTATCTTCTCAGAAGTGAGGAAAAAAGGTTCAAGGAGACTAGCCCCTAAAGAACAAGGGGCTTTAGCCCCAAAGACCAAGGTGATACCATGCTGACACAGGTATCACCTTCACATAAAGCATGTGATGTGTGCCCCGTAGCTCCGCCTCTCCGCAGGAGACATCTTAACCCCACCTGTTCCCCTCTTTCATCAAAACATCCCTGGATGTCCTACTCCACAGTTATTTATTGTACTTCCATGTTTTATCATTTCTACATCCACGCCTACATCCAATTAGGGTCAAGCTCCCATAAAACAAGCATAAAATCTCACTTCTGCTAGTTGAAATATATTATCACTGAGTCCTACCACTTGTTTTTTCCTATGAAGGTCATTTATTATTATTTGATGTGTATAGCCTACTAGCAACTTAAAACTAACCCAGAGCAACAGTCACCCCATCCTTCCAAAGTTACTCTGTCATTTAAAAACTGTATGAAGTGGGGGCATTTTCAATTGAACTAAAATTACAGAAGACTCCATTGTCAGCTTGACATTTATCACATTCTTCACCTTATCCTTCACTCACAAAGAGGAGTTAGCTGAAGGTTATCAGGGTTACAGGTCCTCTTACATCTGAAGTTGTGAAGAAGCTTAGAATTGCTCTTCTCTACTCCTTTTGAGAAATTATAAAAATGGCAATCATTGGTATGTCTACTTAAATAATATGTATCTCTATACAAGGTCAATCTAAAGATGATTTTGACTTACATGCTGACAGTCAAAATCAAAATAATAATCACAATAATCGTAACAACAGTGTTCTCCATAAAAGAGTGAGAAGTGGAAAAAGCACAGACATATTAACATAAAAAGCAAACATGTACATTCTGATTTAGTGAAGGAGCAAAGAAATATGGCTAAAACCTGTGCTCAGAATGCATCTATAGACAAGCCTTTCAAGGTAAACATGGGTTCTGCCTTGTCTTCAATCACGCCAGGATGTCATGCAGCAGGAAAAACAAATTTAACCACAGGCAGCTCCAAGTGACAGGTTTGGGTATACTAAGCCCCAAATGATTAAAAAAGAACTTGAGTATATAGCCTTGTAATCTTAGTTTAAGACTAAAATTAGAGGGGAACTTGAGCATAAAATGCTACACATTTAAAAAGAAGGAGGCATGCGTGCCAGGGAGAGAGGATGACCTTCACAGTCAGGACAAAGTTTGCCCGTAAGCACCACCTGCTCAGCCACACAGCTCAGTCCATTTCCCGGAAGCAGGAAGGATTCCTCTGTTGTCACAAGTCCCATAGGCTATCACTTCCACCTGAGGCCACTGAGGGACTGCCCCATTCCTTTACTTTCTTTACTTTCTCAAGATGAACTTGAGGCTGTACTTTCTGGGGGTCAGTGGGCTCCAGGGTCTCCACTGTCCACTGGAGGGGGATCCCAAAATGCTAGAGATTCAATTTGCAACCCATTCCCACTGTAGAGCAGGGAAGAACAGCCCCGGTTCCCTGTGGCTGCATCCTGCCACCTTGTTCTCCCCCAGGGGCTCTAAACATGTGCACACATTGTTTGGCCATTTGGTATCTCTGTCAGAGTAAGAGATGGAAAGAAATAGTCCTTTTTCAAAACATAAAATCACATGATTCAAAATCTGGGGGAATGTTTAGGCCTGAGTACAGTCCTGTAACACCCAGATTTGCAAATAAAGCAGCTGCCCCCATCAAAGCAGGCAGAAGGAGATGGGTTCCAGGTAGAAGGCAGGACCCCAGTGGTACAACCCACCCTCTGCACCACCCCTGCTTCTCTACTGTGAGAGCTCAGAGTCCATACATGCCCTCTGGGGCTACACAGCTAGAGGACATACAAGAAGTCACCAAAGATTCAATCTGTATGGTCTACGGTGTCCTTACAGAAGGCATGGGGAAGGAGGGGTCACTGGAGAAGATGGTTACCAAGTCTAAATGTAACATGCACAGAGATCAGGTTAGGAGAAAGTCAGGTTCTTCTGCTTTAAACATCTTTTAAAAAGGGCCCACAAACTCCAGCATCAGAATCACAGAGGGTTCTTGTTTAAAATTTAGGATCATCCCTGGCCTAGCAGGATCCCAACATAGACCTGGAGGAGCTGCCTTCTGCTCAATTCCCTGGGAGACTCCAGTGCCACCCAAGGTTAAGACTCACTGCCAAGGGCAGGTTCAAAGCTTCCAAGTGTCCTGTATTTTCTCCACTTCTATGTCTGATGATCCTCCGAAAGTAAAATAGGTGGTTCATTCACTGCCGCGGCATGGGCAGGGGAGGTCAGCACACACAAGGGCCAGCAGGTGGGACTCAGAGGTGGGTACAGTTCCCGCTTTGAGAACACAGTTTGTGAATACGAAGAACAGGTGTGCGAGGCACACCTAAACAGGTGTGCGAGGCACACCTAAACAGGTGTGCGAGGCAAATGACGTGAACACACACAGCTCACATGTGCCGATTGCCCTAGCCCGTGCAATGAGCTCAGACATTTTCCATACTTTCCTAATGCTGATGACAACCACTACTTGAAATATACCTCACTTCCCTCTCTCACTGAAGGCCCTGGGATGTGGGCTTAGTTCTGAGGCAGAGACCCAGGTGTCACTCTGGCCTTCAAGAAGGTGCCTCCAGTGGCAGGTTCTTCTCTGACCAGCTATGCAGAGAGCACTTGCCCCCAAGAAAAAAACTGTATGACAAGAAAACCAGTACCCCCCACAAGCACCACCTCACATACACACAGCACCTTGCCCAGATTTCGCTTCCGGAAGCCTCTGGCTCTGCTCAATGCCTGGTACTTTTCCATTTGACAGATGCTGGTCACTGCCAATTCGCCATTTGGGCCACAACCTGACTCCACAAAATCCTGGGCACCTTCGTCCACCTTGTCCATGTCGTTGTCCTGCCCTCGACGGCATCAGAAATGGCACCACTTGTTTGAGATCTGTGGTATCACCTGGAAGGTGAAAAGCAGCAGCGTTGGGTGCACTTGCTGCATGCACCCTGGGCTGCAGAGAAATGCCTTGTGCTCAGCCGATGCCTGGAGTCACTGCTGCTGGTCAGCTGCTATCCTGTCCGGGCTTATTTGTCTTAGAGAGTTCATGGCCCTTGGAAACGCCACATCCCATGATCAACCAGCAATCAGTGTTCCGTGAAACTCTGAAGGCTAGTGCAAGGTCCACAGGAGAGACGGACAGACAGGCAAGCAGGCAAATGGGGTCCAGAGGAATACAGGATCAGTGCTGCAGAGAACCCAACCTACTCTGGTGGTGGGCAAGCATGAACTGGTACCTGCAGGTGAGTACGGGTCCAGCCTCGGGCACACTCAGCCTTCTCCCTCCCTCCCTGTTCCCACCTGCCCTTCAGAATACACAGAGATTTCACTTTCCCTTGCACACCACTCTCTTGAATGATTTAGCTGGGGTGTTTCAGTATCAATTTTGTGGCAGAGCAGATCCCAGAGGGTGAATTAGCTCGGTCCTCCACATGAATTACTGAGTCCATGGGCCTATGGGTGCCGGGTAGCCACGGGTGCCCACACTTCTGGAATGTTATCTACATTTGAAATTGCTACTTGGGTTTAGCTTTACTGTTTTCTCATTAACTCTGCCCAGTGTGCCCTTGTCATCTTTGAGGCAATCAGAAAGCTGATTTTTAATCCCTGAGTTTGCCACTGGCCTTGAATCAGGTAACTTGACAGGAGAAAAACAAGAGCCCTGATGCCCATGTGGAAACACTTCCTACCCAGGATGGGGAGGGGGATCAGGGAGGCAAGGAGTCACTAACTGGAGCACTCCAGGCCCCCTGCGGAGAAGGGGGAAAAGATACTTCAACTGACAGCAAAGAGGGACCTGAGGGGTCACAGACAGGGGGTTGGGTTTGCTGCCCGAGAATTCTCCAGGCAACACTGTGGCGGGACCCAGCTGGGAGGCCAGACAGTGGACGTGCCTGTTCAGTGGCCAGTGCAGGAGGTTGTAGTTTTGTTTTTTATTTAATTCTGGCTCTAAGTAATCTCAAGGAACATCATCAGGTATAAAAATGGAAGGAATTAAGATGTAAAATCTACCAAAACCAATGTGCCACCAGAAACCCACACAGCTAGAGCCCATGCTCAAGGCTGCTTCGCCCACTCCTTCAAGTCACCATTTCCTGCACTCTTCATCCTACAGGGACTTCTGAAAGTGTCTCAAGTCTTGAAACAGGTAGTGGTGCAGGAATAGCGTGGCTGAACTGAATGCCAGCTCCCCTTCCAACCACTGGTCTTGGTGGCTCCTGCCACACACAGATCATGTAAAGATTTGATGAAATAACACTACCCAGCCAGTGATGAGAGAAAAGGGGGACATGCAGGAAGTTCCTCCCAGATCATGGAATCACATTACAGACCAAACCATCTCAGATGCTGTGGTTCCCTGACCTGCACCTACCACCCTGCCAGACAGGTTCCACAGACTATGACCAGTGTTCCATGGGTGCACAGGTCGCACAGCTGCAATTCGCCGTGTACAAACCCACACGGGCTGGAAGGAAGTCCGACATCAAGCCTCATGGTTGTGAGAAGAGAAGACTTCATGACAGGTCTCATTCAGAAGCCAAAAATGCTCTGATAATCACTTAGCTCTCTTGAAAGGTTGAGGTACGCACAACCAAATCCACCCAAACATGGCAAGACCAAATGAGGAAGACGATAAAAAGCATCTTGTTGGAAACATGGCTTCTTCTTTTTAAATAACCACATACCTAAATGAGCAGGTAAAAGTACAAACTAACAGTCGCCTGGTTGTAGACTTCCAAGTAGAAAATAGCTTCTAGTATTTCCCAGTCAAACCAGATCACAGGGCTGATCCTAAGAACTGACCAATTTATAGGAGCAAAGATATTCCTGCAGACTTGCAGCAATCATAGAGAGGGAAAATTCACAGCCACAACCCAAAGAGCCAAGCTGTACCCGGCCCTGAGTCCCAATGATGATGCTAGAACTACAAACCCTCATTGCTCCTGATTTACAGCGGCAACAACTACAGCACAAAGAAGGTGAGTTACAAGCCCAAGATCAAACAGCCACTGAAGTGGAGGGGAAGGGATTCAAAGTCAGCTCCAGAACATAAGTCCTTAATTACTGGTGTAAGTAAGTTCAAAATGATCAAATCAGTATAAACCAGTGACCGGGTCTCAAAGTAAGCACCTTAAAAAACAAAAACTAGCATCTATTCTCAGTTGTCTAATTCAGAAAGAACAAGACCAGTGATTTGTTTTCTCGATTTCTACATACTCTGGAGGGGTAGCATTCAACCATGTCACCAGCTAAATTGCAAAAACAATCTGTGCGCACAAGAGAGGTCATACACTCTGTGGGATCAGGGTTACAAAGGCCTCTTGGTCTTTCAGTAGAATCTTGTCTAGGAACAAAATCACCATGTTCAGAGACACTGAATTATGTTCTAAAGTCATATACAAGGAACCCATGTATAAAGGGTGGGGTGGCAGAAATATTATCGAGAAACTCCTCCCAGGTCCTAGTGGGTAGGTACAATGTTACTACTCAGCAACTTTTACTTAGGACTCCATACAAAGGAGGATTTTTACGGGCAAGTTCATTACGACTTTTCAAATTTAAAATAGTTCTCAACAAAATTTGAGATCCCAAACTTGAAAGCCAATAAGACAAACTCCATCATAATGGGAAAATGTAGGAAACATAGGCAATTTTGTGAATTAATTCTTGTCTACCATTTATCAGTTTTAAAAAGGTAAAAGGTCAATTGTCCATATAGCATCTTTTTAAAATCTAAAAGGGAAAAAAGAAGTCACTGTAACTGATTTTGTGAGGCAAAATGCTCCAAGATGGGATGTGTTTTATCACCTTGGTCAGAACAAATAGAATAAACTTTTGTCTCTACACATACACAGGCTGATGTTATGGACAAATCAATGAAGCCCTATATCAAACTGATATATAACAATCAGTTTAGTCTAGCCATTAAAAAATAATTAGGTGAAATAAAATCATAATGGTTTGCCTTATAAAAGGTTTTCTCTCCTGTTATGTTCCTCCCTAACTTTGAGTGACCTATAACAATTGGAGGTAGACCTACCAGTAACAGATTGCTCATAACCTTTTCAGAAAAGTGGGTAGTGATCAAATTAGTCTCTATTTCCAAACTGAGTTTCCTCTGTGTAATTTCGGAAAATAAGGAGGTTAGAAAGTGCCTGTGGAGCTGGTAATATTAGAACCTGTGATTTCAGAGCTGATTTCAGGCACCTGGGAGAGTGGACCCACACCCCTGGTGTCCCTGTCTGAAAGATGAGCCCTCATTTCTGCCTTAAGACCTGGAGGGTCATCTGGTCATGGAGACCCAGGCTTGCTGATCTGGAGGGTGAGCCCAGAGGATAACTAATGGCTCCCAGTCATTTCCAGTGTTCTAGGTGGCTGCCCTCCCAGACCTTAACTCGTTTTCTACCTGTGTATGTATGTACAGGTGTACATGCATATAGGTGTGCATGTGCTTGAAAGAGGGAAACAGACATGTTTCTAGAAGGAGCACACTGTATGTTACCCATCTTTTGTCTGTGGTTACTCTCTTTCTCCAAGTGATCGCTAGTCCACCAGTCAGTTAATTTTTAACAAAGTCAGTTAGAGCAGAAAGTCATTAAGAAGACCCACACTGAATAGTCCGTTCTCTTTTCCTCCTGTCTCTCAATGTGGATACAATACAGTCCACTTGGAGGGCTCTGGCCCTTGCTGTCCTCAGCCCTGGGCGAAGGTCCTCTTCTGGAGCACGAAGCCTAAGAAGAAAGTCTTCACATCTTACTTACATAAGCCCTAACATGACACTCCTAGTAGGTGTTATTCAGCGAAGCTAAAGCAGAGGGCCAAGTTCTGGGAGAATACTCGGGCAGGATGCCCTTACTTACACATTTTCCCCTTTATAACAATTGCTTCTCACACCTAAATTGGGAGTTTACTCAGAGTCCATTGTGTAAACCAAAGCTTTCTAGATCATTCGATTTCACTTTCTCATTAACGCCTTAAACACTTTGATAACGCGGAAACCACATACGCTGATAGTGAAAGGGCACCTGGAGTAGTACACAGCTTAGGAAATAAACGCAGGCTAACTTGCACGCATTTCCTATTTGCTGTTGGAAGCAAAGTGCCTGAGTTGACAGGAGAGGCAGGATTCATCCACAGGCAGCGAGAGTTAATCACAAAATTAATATTCATCTGCTTAAAGGAAAGGAGAAGGACAGAGGAAAGAGAAGAGAGCGTTGGAAGGAATCAGAGGGAAGAGGAAAGCAAAGGAGAAATTATTTTCCTTTCAATTAACTCCATTCACAGGGACCCTTCACTCCAACTTAACATGACTTCATGTCCCTGGTCAGAATAGTGTTGCTTGCTTTCTTCTCCCAATTTTTCAGGAAAACTAAAATTCAGGTCCTTTTTTATCTTCAAAAATGCCAACAATTCCTACCCAACTACTCCAGGTCTCCCTCAGACCCGAGGTTATTAAAAATGGGCAAAGGGAGCAGGAAAACTTTGGACAGGTATGTGAAACACCTGCCTGCTAGAGCTGGGGATTCCAGGCTGGCTGGCACATGAGCTGGGCACAGAAGGTCACGGGCACAAGCTTTTAGGGATGGCAGCCGCCTCATTATGGCAGGAGAAGACCAAACCAAGAGACAAGAGTAAGAATACTTTTCAAATAGTTTAAGAATAAATGCCACTCAGAGTGGAAGTGGTGTCACAAGCATACTAAGGGCACACAAACACGCATCACTGAGACAAGCAGTTCAAAACTGCTTTTAATGTTTTTCGAATACTTAAAATTGTAATCTTCTGTTTTATCTCAATATTTTACCCAAGAAGTCAGTTCGCTCCTCCAAAATAAGTAATTCCCATGCATTCCATGTCCAAGTGCTAGATTATGTCAAAGAGAAAACATTTAGAGCAATAAAGGTTATTTTGTGTAGCCTACTAGGAAAACCTTTTTCTTCCCCTCCCTTCCTGGTTATGGATGAAGGCCTGCACTGATAACATCACATTGCTTCTTACAGAAACAATGCTACATTATTATTACTGCTTGACAGCAGATATCACAAGCATCCTTGTGTGTTTCATAAAATTCCACTTGGAATCATGTATTAGCCTTCTGTGCACACCAGCACACCCCTGATACCTAGCATTAGGCAAAGAACATGAATTTCACTTTAAGTGAATTAGACATCTAAGGGATAAGTCAGCTCTGACCACTCTGACCCTGTTAGTTGGGGGACAGGGAAATTCAACACCACAGAGGAGAATATAGCTGGTTAGGGGGCTCCAAAGGGTTCTGCATGCTGGGAGGGAATCTTCCCAAGGAACCACAGCACCACACCAATCATCTCGGACCCTAGGTCAACCCAAGTGAACAAAAGTCTTCTAGGTCCATGGAAACCCACATGGTGGTCAATGCTGGGGTGCAGCTGGCCCAGCCCATCAGTCCTCTTTGTCCTGAGGACTAACCATGAGCACAGCTAATGTACATCTGTCATTAATGTACTTCCTTGTTACATTTCTCTTCTACTTTTTTTTTTTTTTTTTG
>PVHY01028369.1:0-15300 GCA_004024945.1 Uropsilus gracilis | reverse complement strand
AGGGGGGAGGGAGGAGGGGGGAGAGGACCCTTCCATCTCTCTCTTCTTTCTCCAGCTAAACTTCAGAGGAACCAGAATATGCGCAACACCAACCCCAACATAGAATGGGTGAGGGACTAGGCAAAAGTCCAGCCCACAGGCCTGGTCTGGACACAGCAGATGGACAACCAAGTGAACCAGTGCATGTAAGACCAGAAAAACAACCTTAGAGACACGATGTCACCATGTGCACTTCTGCGCTCACCGGGTCAAGACCCGGAACTTCATTTTGGAGATATATTCAAGGAGAGCAACACACGCGCCCCTCATTACAGGAGAAGAGAGGATGACCAAAGAGGGGATAATGGGCCCCACGTCAAAACTGCAAACTGAAGCAGAGGAGATGATCTTCAAAGGCCACTCGCAGAAGCTTGAACTCACAGAGGAACTTCTTGACCAACACTGGCTGGGGCCAAGACCCCCTAAGTCCAACACCAGAGTCATAAGGAAAAGCAGCAAAGCAATGGAGATGGGATTGGATTGGAGAGGACGGCCTGCAGTAAGATAACATGGGCAGATCACAAATGAATATAACCTGGCCACCCAACGCAAACTTAAGACTGAAAATCTAATAGCAAGGTTCGCCTGGACCCAACAACGCAGTCCCTCACCCAGAGAAAAGATACTAACATAGGAAAGAGACTAATGGACTCAGCACAGCTAATAAACAACAGAGTGGGCTTTGAGAGAATGGAAGGGGCACCAGAGGGAGGAGGGAGGAGAAAAAAGTAACACAGAGGTTGCAACCTAAAGAACAAAATAAAGTTGTATAAAATATTTTAAAAAATAAAATAAAAATAAAGAAATTACCTTAAATATGTAACGTTAAAAAGCTTTACATAATTAAAGTTTCTAATGCATGAAATATTCACTCAATTCAAAAGAAAGTTGTAAATGAGGAGTTAGGGATTGATAAAACCAAAATACATATGGGAAAACAAAATGTAATAGCAGGTTTAATTCAGTCTCTCTAAGTTTTCTACTCTATATTTCTTTCCTGGGACCCCCTGAAAAATTGTGCTCCACCAAATAAATATTAAACAGAGAGAATCTTAAGAGCCAGAAGTAGAGCATCAGTTCTGAGACATGGGATTATTATAGCAATAGTGCAGTGATTAAAGAAGCGGCAATCAACTGCTGTAACAGAAAGTTAAGTAAGCTCCAGGATAGATAGCTCCCAGATGAAGAAACTGGTTATTACCTGAGGTTGCTGTCTGTTGTAATTGGAAAATTCAGGGATAAACTAATAAAGACATATATAACACAAATAGTGTGCACAATCAACTCTGAGATAGAAACCAGTACAGAAAAAATAAATTTCAACTGTGAAGGAAATAACTTCATGGCCATAATGTCAACATATATCCAAAATAATACTTTTCTATTGAGAGATCAGGACAAGCATAAATGTATGTTAGTTGTGGTGAGGAGGTGATGCAAAAGCATTAAATTCTCATTTAATAATAATTATTTTCAAAATCAAAATGAAAAATAACATGTGCATGCTAATTTAAAGTACAGGTGTAATTACCACATATAACAGTCAAAAATATAGAGGTGAAATATATTTTATTAAGTTAAAGTATTCTCCTGATTAAACCTAATCAATAAAGTACGTAGGATTGCAGAAAAGAACCAGTAAATTTGAAGAAATTTCAGCAAAAAAAGGAATGAGCAAAAATAAGCATATAATATCCAAGATATGCTGTGGGAAAATTATAAAAGTGTAACATACAGTTAATGGGAATATCAGAAGTAGAATGAAATTCATACAGAAAATTTTACAGCAATAATAATTGTGTTTCTTCAACTTAATAAAGGAAAACTTGAAGCCACATATCAGCAAAGCTGAGAGAACTAAGCAGGATTATTTCAAGAATAATCCTGGAAAATACTGCAATTGTATAGCTATATGAGATTTTAACTCTAGAAAATCAAAGACAAAAACTTTGAAAAGAGAAATAGGGAAAACATCTATAGAGAATCAAAGCTAAGACTTATATTGAATTTTTCTCTAAAAGCAAGAGGAAAATTCAATGTGATATTTAAATATTTGAAGAAAAAATCTACGTATCATGTATGTATCTATATATTTAGAAAAAAAGTAACTTCAAAAATGATAGGGTGAAGGAGAAATGTTTTCTTAAACAAATCCAAGGAAATTTGTTGCCAGGTGACCAGCAACAGGTGACTTGCATTAAACATTATAGAATCGCATTAAACATTACAGAATTCTTTAGAAAGAAGGAAGGTAACATAGATCAGAAACATGGATCTATAAAAACAATAGAAAGGTATTAGAGAATGAGTTGATATAAAATTTAATTCTGTTTCTTATTCTAAATGGATTAATCAAATAATGGCCTGTTCACACTAATGATAATAAGGTGACAGGAGCCAGAAGTGAGCTGAAATATTCCAGACCAGTCATACATAAATCCTAATTGAAATTTTCTTACTTCATACTTAGATGCAACAGAGATGCTCAGGGTTTTATACAATTCACCTTCTTATTCTCCCATTTTCTTTCATATGGAAATATTAGACTAAGCAGCAGCAAAGGCTCCTGATCTATTTCTATTTGACCATATATAGAGTGGTGCACTTAGAAAAGGTCATCTTTATTACTCTTATCTACTTTCTTTACTGAACCTTCAGTGGACAAAAATATTAAAAATAATATCACTTTCAGTTTATATAAAGAATCTTTTTATCCTCTGTGGCTTTTTTTTTTAAAATGGGGCCTATTCTATCACTAGAGATAATTTGGAGTTGATCTCCAAATTACCATCTGAAATAAAAGGTAGAAGAAACTCATCTTGGAGAAAATAGCATTTGTTACTGAGTTATTCCCTAAGGGAGAAATTTACTTGAACCAGCATACAGAGTAAGAACTTACCTTAAGAAAAGTGAGTCCAATTTGTGGTATAACCTCAGTTCATTGAGGGTGTTGCCATAAATCAGATTCATTTCTTTTTGTCATTTCTTATACTGTTGCATTAAGTTCACTTTTCCCATCCCTCACAGATATCTTAAAGAGAAGTCAGAAGCTGAGCAATCAATTTCAGGCCCTAAAACATTTAATGTAGCCCAGTTGAAAACTTCTTCATATCCAAATGCAACTCTATCTCCTCCTCTGAACAAGGTTAAGATAGTCAGAAACAAGACTCCAGTTTTTTCAGTACATAGTTAGGTGGTCTGTTCACTCATACTTCATATTTGAGCACTTTGAAGTGTGAGGTTGAATTAATTCACTGTAAAAATATATCTTGAAATATATATATGATATTTCCCATTCCCAAGTCTGTAAATTCTCTGAGTGGGAACTGGACAAGGAGAATAGATAAAAGAGAAGACCTCCTTGTGGAACTGTTAATGTTAGTGGGAGGTACCCTGCGGTTCTTAATTTGGAGTTTCTCTATAAAGTAAGCATATGACAGATTCCCTGGGTGATATTCAGGGAATATCACCTGCCCACTTGCCACTGCAGTTGCTCTCAGAGGCATTCTCTCTTCATCATCATGTGGTTTGTTTCTTGCTCTTACTTTGGGTGTGTCTACATGAGCTATAACATCCTCTTCTTCACTCTGAGATAGGAAACGACTTTCATAATTTTCTTCTCAGAAACATGAGGGCACAGTTAAACCACTTCCTGCTGCACTCTTCTTAAATATCCATGTGGGATGCAAGTACCTCTGCAGTTAGAGTCAGGAACACAGTCAGTCAAGCTCACTCAAGAATTTCTTCCCAATACTGGGTCTTACTCCAGAGGAGCCCAGGGTTTCACATAAAGATCACATTTCAGCAACCTTTGATCTAGTTGAACCATTGAACCCTCACTAGGTCTCCATCTCCCCTTCTTAAAGTCATCCTTACTCTCAAGTGATACTCTTAAAACACTACCTGTCTTAACATTTCCTGGAACTAGCACTATGTTTGGTGCCTGCTTCACTACATGACAGGGAGAACATAGCGCCTCTTGCTATATTGTCTATATAGCTTTTTTGGCCAAGGATTTCATTACAAAATCTATCCCCCAAAACACTGACCTACTGACAGACTTCTCCCTTTCAACTGCTTTTTTCATCTGATCACTGCTTTTCCTCCAACCAGCAATCCATGAGTGTAGACTGGAGAGGGTTGTAGTGAGGAGTAATTTGTTGGTGGTAGATACTCACAACTACTTGTAACCAATAAGAAAGAGACCTCTATGTATTGAGGAATTTCTTGAGAATAGGAAATGCTTAGGACTTACTCACATTAGCTATGGGGCTCTACGGAAATTCAGAAATTTAAGAAAAAATATTCATGCAATATGCAGTTACCTAAGATTTGCTTCATTTTCTTCAATCACAAAAATAATTAGACATTTCATCACTAAAATGATTAACCATTTTGATAATGTCTTATCTTTGGAGAAAACAGAAATAAAATTTAAAAATCACTTATATTTCCACAATATAAAACCAAAAATTTCTTCCATGTTGTTGTGTTTCTACTTAGTCTGACTTAAAATATTTTAGAACTATTCTATCTTCAAGTTGTAATGAAAGGATTATGAGATATCCTGTTTTTATAAAAAATAATTTTAATCAAGCAGCCAAAAGATCGTGGTGAACAAAAAAAATGAACTCGATTTTCACTTTTTCTTTATAAATGACTGAGTTGAATTTGTTTCAGTAAATAATAGAATCAAACATTGATCCTTGGTGGTGTTCCATTCTGTGACAGAGCCTAAGGCATGGATAAACAGCCATGTTATTATTCCTTCTTTCAAAGAGTGTGCATTATAGATGTGGGGGTAGAAATGTAAATATAGTCTCAAACACTTTGGAATGTTGTAAAATGAAGGATGGACAGAACTCTTAAGTCATCACTTCCTTTAGGGCTACCAAGGAAAACTGTCTGGAAGGAGCTGCTGTGTCTGTAACAGAGCTGGAGATGTGAGTACCTGTGTCTAAGCAAGGAAGTGAACCAGAAACCACTGCAAATCATGGTGCCTGTTCACCAGGAGGGATACCATTCTTCCCCCTACCAATGTCCCAGGCTCCCACATATCCTTAACTGGGGAGGGAGAGTATACACTTCTTAGAGAATAAGGCTATTTGATAGTTCACCAAAGGACATTCAAGCAGCAGGGATTAGATTTAGCAGTGGGGAGGCTCACAAAGATATCCTGAAGGTAGTCTCTAGGAGCTGGAGATTGTATATACCCACCTGGAGAGCTGTGGAAGATACTACCCCTCCCCTTCACGTGACCTATTGCATACACCCAGAAAAAGTTGCAAGAAACCCCAGTGAATTTAGTATGCTCAAGTGACATTTTCTGTACCTACCTATGGGAGGTAATAAAAGGTTTGATCTGGTATTGGCACCATTTCTGGCACCTGTTTTACCATATAATAGGGAGAACACAGCACATCTTGATATATCACCCACATAGACGTTTTGGCAGGGGGCTTTTGAAAGACTGAGTTATGGGAGCCCATCTCAGAGATGAGAAACTTGTAATTTAAACCTTTTACAAGTTAAGCTCTTTGCCCCCTGCAGGAGGAACAAACTGGGAGCTGACCTGAGAAATCAGGGGACCCTAGGTGCGTAGTTCCCCAGACCCCAGGTGTAGGAGTGCTGAAGTCATGAACTGCATCATTATTAAGAAAGATTTGGGGGCCCAGTCATCAGATTCTTTATTTTAATTAAATTCTCTGTGAAAAGAATCATTGGAACACTAGTAACAAGCTCGAGGCAAGGAGAACTTGATAAACTAGATAAGCTTTACAGCCAAGGAATAATCTTGGGTGATCTGTAACCAACTTAGTTATCATGATTCCCTAAAAATGATTGCTTAGGAATGTTTAGTAGTATCTAATGATAATCTATTTTCTGTTAAGATATTGATTTCTATCTTCCACTGAGATATTGCCCTCAGGAGCTCATGAAATTACCCTCAGGCGCTCATTCCTGTCTCTCACTGAGATAATGCCCTCACATACTCATGGAATGCCTCTCCTCATGGAATGTTGAAGTAACTCATTTAAACAATATAAAAGTGGCCTGAAAATTTAAAATAAACCAGCAGATTCTACTGCTCACTGAGTTCGTGTCTGTGTCCATCATTCGCCGGCCTGTGTTTTTCCCGTCCATCTGAAGCCTGGTACTTAGCGGTCTCTTCCTTGCATGGCTGGTCCATGGCACTGAGTGTACACCCAGCTCTGCCCACTGTGGGATCTCTGGAACTGTATCTAGAATGTGCAATCAGAAACTACAGGTAAATAAGTAAACAGAACCTGTGAACAAGGTGGTTCTTGGTTGCTGGTGACCAGTGTGGGGAGTAATGGTACCCATTCACACTCCCCCCCACCCTAGTGTGCTCTCTTGAGCTTTCCCTAAAGCTTCCAGATTGCTATTGTTGGTGAGTATACAACTCTTGGGTGGAAGATCTAATAAAGCAATGAACAGACAAAGAAACAATGGTAACCTGAGACCTCAAGGCCTCCTCAAAGAGGCTTATTCTTAAGTCTCTCAAATACCTCCAGTACTATGAAGAAATAAAAGATCTTATCTTATCAGAGACAGTGTTCAAAATTGCCAAAATAAAGATATTTGAAGAAATGGAAAAAAATAACAAATGTAGAATAAAAAGAATGATTTGGGAAATACAATTAAAAAACAAATTAGAATTTGAAGATTTAAGCAAGAAAGTAAGGGAGTCACAGGATACAAAAAGATCAACAGGAAAGATAAAAATATTCTTCACAAAGCTATAGCTAGTTGCAGATTACATTATAATAGCATGAAAAAACCTAAAAAGTGTACTGAAAAATAATTGAGATGATAAATTAATTCAGCAAAGTGGCAGAGTTCAAAATCAATTTGCAAAAATCAGGGGCATTTCTATATGCAATAGAAAGTTACAAGAGAAAGAAATAAAGAAAGGCATCCCATTTAGAATTTCAACAAAGAAGTAAACTTAACCAAGGAGGTGAAGGATATATACAATAAAAACTATAAATCATTGCTAACAAATATAGAAGACATAAAAAACATGGAAAGATCTTACCTCTTCATGGATTAGAACAATTAACATTGGTAAAATAGCTATCCTACCCCAAATAATATACTGATTCAATGTAAGTGCTATCCAAATTTAAATAGCACACTCCAAAGAAATAGAACAAACTAATGAAATTCCCATGGAACCAAAAGAACCTAAATAGCCAAAATAATCTTGACAAAAAGAAGCAAGAGAATCAGTATCACACTCCTTGATTTAAAAATATACTACAAAGTTATAGTAATTAAAACAATAAAGTAATAGAAGAAAAATAGACACAGACTAATAGAATAGACATGCAAGTTCAGAAATAAAACCCAACATCTATGACTAAAGGATCCAAGAGTATACACAGAAGAAATGAAAGTCTCTCCAACAAATAATGTTGTAATAAAGTGTACTGCCATATGCAAAAGTGAAGCTAGATCACTATTTCACATCATAAAAAAAAATTAACTCAAAGTGGATTTAAGTCTTAGATATGAAACCAAATTTTATAAACTACATTGGAAAATGATAGACAAAATATCACACAACAATGGCTTCAAAGATGTTTTCAGGTATTCATCTTCAACAGGAAAAAGAAAAATAAACTAAAAAGTGTGATTACATAAAACTAAAAACTTTTGCACAGTGAAATAGACAAACATTAAAAAAACACACTATTCTAAATGGCAAAAAATTTGTACATCATATACAAACACTGATATCCAAAATATATAAAGTATTCATGCATCTCAACAAAAAGAAAGCAACTCTATCAAAAAAAAATGAGACAAAGAGAAAAAATAGACACTTCTAAGACAACTTACAGATGGCCAATAGGTATGTGAAAAAATATCATTCATCATCAGAGGGATGCAAATCAAATCATAATAAGATATCTCACACATAAAATAGCCTATATCAAAAAGAACAGAAACAGGAAGTGTTAGCAAAGTGTACACCAAAGAGTACATTGCAGGGTTACTGTTTCTAATTCCTATAGAAAGAGTAAGAAGGTTTATCAAATTATTAAAAATATATCTAGTGTATGATCCAGAAATTCCATTCCTCAGTATCTACCAAAGAATGTAAAACTACTAATTTGAATACCTTCTAAGTGCATTAGCACCCCTATTTACATTTGCCAAGTTTTGAAGCAATCTAAGTGCTAAGGATAGAGGAGTGGATCATAAAAATGTGCTATGTGTTTATATATATAAAATATATCCAGCTGTACCAAAGGAAAAAAAAAAGATGAATACTTCCTATTCTCAACATCACAGATGAAAATGGAAGGATAAGAGTAAGCAAAATAAGTTAGGAGAAAAACAAATCTTTATGAAACCATTTATATTTGAAATATAAAGAAATAAAGCACAAGGTCAAACAAAGCAAGTAAGAAACAAAGGTCTCTTACTGAATATGAGGCATCAGGAAAGGGAGCATGGAAGGGTGAGAATAGAAGCAGGAAGGGGCAAGTGGCACATATTGAAAAATTACTGGGGCTTGGGTAGTGGGTGCAGTGCAAAAACATTCATTTGTGGTGGTTTGCACTTGTAACCCGTAAAACAAATCAATGTTGTAAGTCAACTTTACCTCAATAAATATTACTGGAGGGGGAAAATAACAACAAACACTCAAAAACTAAGTTATGTGGAAGATTATTATGAAGCACAACATAGTGTTTAGGAGTTTACAGACAAGAATGATGACTGTTGTCTGTAAAGGGTAAGGCTTCTTCAAGAATATGGATCCCATGCAGAATTTAGGTAACAGGAGACACATCTACGTGAATAGAAAACATCCTTTTCTCTTTTTTTAATATATATATATATATTTATGTAAATATATATAGCTGGGTTCCTGAATGTGTGGCCATCCATGTGGCCAGCCTGACATCACTGGGGATCAGGTTTGTACTATCTGTGAACTGATAGAAGGAGCTCTGGGAAATGGGTATTGTTAGGCCATGCAGGTTAGACACAGTTTTGACAATGGAAGGACAATAATATGATCAGATGCTGAATTTCAAAATCTGTGGAAGAGCAGACTGAAAAGGAATAATGTCTAGGACAGGAGAACACTTCAGTGGTGCAATGAGTGATGGGGTATATGATGACATGCTGTGACATAGATCAAGACAACAGAAACACAAACAGGGGTTCAGCCTCAGCCTGGAAGTCATAGACCTAGGCTGGCGTGGCTACATGTTGGTGTTGAGGTCTCTCTCCTTTGTCATACTGTTCTGCCATTCCCAAGAAGTGACTAGCAGTCATTTTCCAGGATGACTCATTACCAATAATACATGAAAGGTATTAAAAGGAGGCAGCAAGTGTAAGTTAAAATATGACAACATAAAGATGCAAAGGAACACAAGAGATAGATGAGGACTAAATTATAATTATGCACCAAAAATCTATAATCTGAAGGAGGCAAAAAATAGTTAACAGAAACTCTTTTCAGCACCTGAGAAAATCAAGAAACTGTAGTCTCTTTAAAATGCCTGATCAGGAGAAAGCAAAACAAAGAAATATAAAAGTGGATTAAAAGATTTAACAAAGAAATGAAGAAATATATTTCTTACAGAAATGAAAGACCAGTTGTGTGTAGCAGAAAAGAGACTAAACACTGCTGAAATAACAGAGGGATACGAAAACATTGAATATATGAGAAAAGAATGCAAATGTAAAAGCACATTTATCCATTGTTTTACAAAAAGGAACACAGATATAAGTCAGTAGAAATGAAAGAAATGCAAATTAATAAAAAGGACTACACATCTTGTCAATCAAATTTTAAAAGATTAAAAATTAATATTGAAACTAGGAAAACACATTTCATATTTTCTGATAAGAGTGTCCTTTTGGCAACAGACCAACATCTTAAAAATCAACAACTTTTCCAAAGAGCAATTTCATTTAAAAAATATTAAAATTCATGAAAAAGTTGTTAAAAAATTTAACTGTGGAAGTTAAATTAAATAAGGAAGACATTTCCTAAACTAGTATCTTTTCCTTCTATCACAATTATATCAATCAATACAAATTTAGGAAAAACTTATTTCAGCTACATGGAGTCTTTCAGTCATTATCTCAGCATGCACGTTGTCCACTGACATGAGTCACAAGCATTCAGCCTTGGTCGTATCTGCTTAGAGAGCGTACCCATAAGCATAGACAGCACAGGGCCTTTGATAATTTTAAGGGCCTGTGAAGCATTTCAACTTCTTTTAAACTTAGAAGAATAAAATTATTTTTAAAATAATATCTTGTATTATAATCTAAGCAATTTTAGTATTAATATATTGTGATATATAATTTTTTAAAATTTCTTTTTAAGGAAAGAACCCACTGAGGAAAACACGTCTAGGACCTTCTGTCACCACACAGCCATCACATCAGGCCCCTGCTCCAGAGAACCCATCTGGAGGCCTCCGAAATGCCCTGAAGGCAAAACAGTGGATATTCCAGAGGTTTTGCCAACTGGAGCCCTTCTGGATATTGTTCTGTAACACCAAAAGGAAGGTTCACTTTCTATCTCTTATGTTTGTTTAAAGTTAGTATTTAAAAGGTTATATATGGAAACAGTCCCATTTTATGTTGTGAACAGAAAGAGCACATACGTGAAAAGCACATATGTGAGCAGGTGTGTTGGTTTGCATTGGACAGGAAATGTCTTGGGTACCTTAAAGGTAGGACCAGTTGCAGGGAAAAGATGGACAAAGGGGCTGGAGATGGATCAAAAAGTGAGCACGGGTGATTTTTAGGACAGTGAAGCTATTTTGCATGTTACAATGGAAGATATATCATCACACTTTGTTCAAATATATAGAACATGTAACACCAAGAGTGAACCTAATATAAACTATGGACTTTCGGTTATTATATGAATCAATTGTGGGATCAATTATAAAATGTGCCACTTGTTTGAGGGTCTGGATGGGAAGAGGGAGTTAGGTACACGTGAAGCTGTTCTCTGTATTTTCCTGTCAGTTTTGTTGTGAGTTTACAACTACTCTGAAAGTAAAATTTGCTATTAAAAAAAAAAAAACAGGTTTTCCTATGCTATGGTGATTAGGAGAAAAGATGCTACGTTATGAATAATCTCAATAATGTGCAAGTCAGAAAAGAGACTTATGTTATCAAAAGCAAACCAAATAAGTAGACTCTCCTACAACTTTCCATAAGTTCTGTCAGACTGTTTTTAAAATGACACATCTCTATAATTTTACAAACTGCACTCTCTGTAATTCAGGAATGTCTTCCTCATGAATTGATCTTAAACCAAAACCCTGTTGATAACTGGAGACATTGCCAGTCAAGCAGTTTCAGGTTGCAACTACAATATAGTACACCTTCTAGTGAAAATTAGAAAAGGATAGGACTAAAATGCCTTCCTAAATAAAATTCCATCAATTGCTGATCGATAATATTTAAGAAAGATGATTAAGTCACACTATAATGAAATGTATATTCCTCTATATACTTATATATTTAAATAACACACAGATAATACACATGTCTAGGTAAGATGGTTGATCACAGCAATTGCTTCCTCAAGCAAGCATTTGAGAATCAAATTCAAGTAATTTTGACCACGTTATAAAATTTTGCATGAATGGTATTTGACTATAGATTTTACATTCAAGGACTATTCATCCTCAAGTCCCATATTACCATACATGCTGATATTTGCCCTCCTTCACTACCACATATGCACTGACCATTTTTCAGTGATGATTCTGCAAAAAGCAGGCCAGTCTTATTTAGTGCCATGGTTAGTCAGGACCGGCCTATATGGGTGGTTGATCCAGGTGAGTGATGCATCTATGCCAGACTTTTCTCTCCATAAATAGAATACATGGTGAGTGTTAAACATGAAATCATGCTCCCCCCAACAATATATTGAAGTCCTATTCTCTAGAGCATCTAAAATGACCTTATTTGGAAATAGGACATTATTGCATGAGACATGGATGAGCTGACTGGCCACCAAGAAAACTCAGGTGAACACTCACTTGAAGGAACAGCACACTGTTCTTGAGGGAGATCTGTCATAGCTGTCCTTGATTGGCAGCCTTCTTGGTCAAACCAATCCCTATTCCCAGCTCCATGCTTCCTGCTCCCTACTCCCTTTTTCTGTCTTTGAATATCTTTAATCGTCCTGAGCACCAAACCTGTAGAAATAGCAAGCTAACTATTGATAACAAACAAGTTGAAACATATGGCATAGTTATCACCCCTCCTTTTGAATACTGTGACCATAAAAGGTCCTGCAAAAACAATAAAATGTGCTGCATGCTTCCTTTCTGCAGTCTCCCATCTGGTTTATTATGAATGCCATGAAACCCATGATAAAACGGTTCACTAGAGACCTATGATAAATATTTTTGGGTTCACTAGAAATCCAAGGTCACAGAGCATTGTAGCTATAATTGAAGCATTATTGAAACATTATTGACTCCTGAGTCCAATATGACTGGTGTCCTAAAGATAAAGGGAAATTTGGATACGGGGGATGTGAACATGAATTCAAAGATCAGGGTGATGTGTCTGCCTATATGTCAGGGAACACCAAATGCCACCAACAAAAACTGAAGCTGGGGAAGAGGCCTGGAATAGAAACTCCCAAACAGTCCTGGAAGGAACATCTTGTTTTAAGACTTCTGGCCTCTAGAATTGGGAGAACATAAATTTCTGTTGACTAAGCAAAATAGAATAATCAAGATAAGGAACACTATGATGCCATTGGTGTGAGGGTGGATTGCCCATTATCGAGGGAGAATATAAGGGGCTGATTAAGGGTTACCAGTTTGCCTCCAGGGTCACATTGGAAAGAGAAAAATTGAAGAAAGAGTTTTCAGATTTATCATCCTTTGTACAGTGAGTCCATATTCTCAATATTATATTTCATATTCCATTATATTTTTCTAAAGTATAATTACATTTTTAGAATAAAATGGGTGAAATCTTTTGAAAATGGTTGCATGAAAGTAAAATGAGGAAATACATTATTTGCCTCCTCCATGTCCTTATATTGATAAATCTATTTGAGAAATATGACTTCTTTCTTATTGAGAGAAATTTTGTATGAAATATTCAAGATACTTTCAGCCTTGATACCAAACTATGATAGATGTGGGTCATTCATAATCCTTTCTAACTCGAAAAATAGTGTCTGATTTAATAAATATGCAAAGTGCTCATTATTATTAATAAATGTTGGAGAAAATAAATCATCATGGCTATGCTTCATAAATAGTGTGGGAAAAGTAGAGAGAGTTATCCACTGTGATGGAGGAGACAAAGTGCAGTGCCATTATCAGGCCGACCCAGGGCTGGGGGTGGGGAGGATACACAGCCAAATGAGTTCTCTTGAGCAGAGTTCAGAGGTATGCTAGCACTACCAACTATGCCATTTAATCATTTTTTGACTTTCTGAAGCAATGCTTTCACTCACAGTTGTCAAAACAGAAGTCCCTCAGCATTGTAGATGGTACATCAAATTGGGTCAATTATTGTTTTCATTTATTTTCTGTGCCCCGAAGACTGAACAGATAGTGACAAAATGTACCATGATTGGAACGTCAGCTCCAGATGACCAGCACTTCCACCTGAGCGCTTTCCTAGTAAAGCATCACTTTATATTCCGAAGGAACTCCTCCCATTAAAAACTTTGCAGATGATCTAAATGAGAACAATTGAGTTTTTTTTCTCAAACTACCCGAAGGAGCTATGTAGCCCCAAACCTCTACACAATCATGGTAGTTTCACACACTAGACAACTGATGACTGTTGTTTTGGTGTGTGATCATGCCTCAGGGAATCAATTGTTCCAGTGCTCCTCTTCTTGATGGGAGCCCAAGTTGTTGGGCTTTATGAAATGCCATCTTTGGGAAACCAGGGCAGGTTGGACCCTGATTCTGTTCCTCAGCCCTCATTCAGACCACTGAATGGTACAACATTCACCCAACAATACACACACAAACATGGATTCTCAGACATGGAATATTAAATAGAAATACAAATATTGTGGTCTCAATCATAGTCATTGTCTGTTTAAAATTAGAGTTTTTAGGGGGCCTAGCAAGGTGGTGGCCTAGTGAAGACACCAGACCCTCCTCTTTCAGAAAAAAATGAAACTGATGTAAAACAAAGTCAAAACCCCTGAGGGGAAAACTGATTACCAGTGTGCACAATAGGAATACCAGCCTAAGGGAAAGGAGAAAGATTTCCTGTCAACTTCCTTTAAAACAATGATGGAGTAGTGCAATCCACAGAGGGAGGAGTGATTGTGGTGCAGTGTACTCTAGAAATCCTGACTTAGGCACATGTTAAGCTCAGCCCTAGGATCCACAGAGCACTAGAAAGAAGATGTGGGAGCAAAGTACCTCAGCCAGAAGGCACATCAGGGGATCCCAGCAACAAAGTATAAGTCTTTCTCTGTGACCGCAGGTAAGCACTCTCGTTTCCTTTACTTTTCCTGTAGGCTCAGTAAACTCTGACTTTTTACATCCCAAGAGAAAAGAGCTTTGCCACAAAGGTACATCAGAATTACTAACCATGGGATGGTGGCAAAAACCAGCTGGTGTCAAAGAGAATCACCAGATGCTCATTTCACAAGGATGGGCATGCCTATCCTTACCCACTGCCCACTCTGCTCTCTCATAATGAATGGTACATAAAATACCCATACACTCTGTCAAAGAGCAGGACCATGGTCTTTCAGACAATAGTCAGCTGCTTTCCTCAGCATATCAACAAATTAAACTACTTTCCTCCTCCTCAAACTTTGCTTTCTTTAATTGTCCAATGGAACTGAGACTGAATGACATTCTGGTATCAAGAAACCTACAAACTTAGCTCAAATCTGAGAACAGATATTAATCTCAATCAGTCCAGAGAACCTGGGCCTCCTTCTAGAACAGACTATGACTGAAGTAGGGGCTAAACTGTGTGGCTGGAATAAATAGGGGTTGTTGAAAACATTTTAAAGTCTCACCTCCTAATATCATCCCAGAACAAATAAGTTAAATGATTTTTTGCCATTTTCCTAACAAATCTAACAAAGGGATTCTACACTGAGGAGCATGTCACACACCACCTGTCTCCTCTTGCTTCACTCTTAAGATGTGTCAGCTCAAGATCTTTCAGGGTGATAACTGCTGAGAGCTGCTACACATCTCTTACTGCCTTGGCTCCAACAATGTGTGGCACCACAGA
>PVHY01028368.1:0-15291 GCA_004024945.1 Uropsilus gracilis | reverse complement strand
AGAGGTGGGCTCACGCACACCATCCTCAGCCCACTGTCCCAGTGTTAGCAGATCAGAAGCAAACAAAGTAAACTACCTCACAAGGGAAAGGCTGGTATTTAAACCCTCCACTGCCAGGTTCATCCACCTGCGATCAGCAGCGCAAGACCCAGGTGAGCAAAAACAGGATTTATTAACAAGAGGATAAGGAAACTAGAGTCCTCAAGGCTGCCAAGGCCCCTGGACGTCTTACCTCCAGTCCAGTCTCTAAGTTATAGGTCCAAAAGCTGCACGTGTTTCCAGTCACATGAGCATAAAAGCAGAATGGTGCTTCCCCTTCTAGTGCCTGTCCAAGCTCCAAGCCAGCAGCAGGGACCCCAAAAGAAACAAGATGAAACTGGCCAACACCAAGTCCAGGTTTCCAACAAGCATCCCTCTTGTCAGAGACGAGTATTTCCCTTGTCAGCCTGGGCTGCTGGCCATGGGCCAAAAGCTTGCAGCTTCTCTCCTCGCCACCCAACTGTGGCTTGGGTTGACCATTCCATGGTGCCACTCCTTCCTCCCCATCGGTGGTGTGTGTTTGCCTTGCATGCAATCATGCCCTCTATCGTCCCATGTTCTTCTCATGCCTGTGCTCTCCTCGCTTTACCCCTCCACATGCTTCACTGAGTCTCCACCCACAGTGGCATCCCTGTAGTTCAGTTTCATCTTATTACGAAGATGGGGCCAATGATCTCCAATTCAGCATTATCACCCCCTTACACCAGGATGGATACCCAGGAGTGAAGGACAACCCATGAGGTAAGATAGGCCTGGAAACCTGGCCTCCGGTCCTCCCATCAAACCTTTCTCAATTTAAAGACCAAGCTCCTAGCTACAGGTAGATCTTCCAGAATTGGCAGGAAACACTGTACAACTGTAATGGTGCTCATGGTTATACCACAAATACCTGAAAGAAGTTGGGACTATCCGCAGCATGATGGGAAAATTCCACCAGGACTGAATGATACACTCACATCCCAGGAGAGAACTTTGCATCTCTGTGATTTGGGTCAGTGTTGGGGAATGTGTCCTCAGACTCTCTTGACTAGTTATTTCTGTGGTCAGAGATCAGAGGCCTTGAGTTCTGTCAGTCCCTGGTGGGTCCGTTGTCCTGCAGGACATATCCTACTGCGGTAAGAACCCCAGGAAAATTAACTCATGAATAAATCATGAATAAGTATGTACTGCAACCACCCCAACCCAGGTAGGTTCAACATCATCAGCTCTAGCAGCTGAAGAAGCTAGATGGATTTTACAGCTTGCATGCTCTCAGGGAGCCAGCTACACAAGCACACCAAGCAGGAAGGAAGGCTGGGCAGCAGGGGGAGCAAGGTAGGGTGTGCCAGGAGGCAAGCAGGCAACTGAGCCTTCCAGCCCATCACCAATCTTCATGGGCTTTCTCTAGGCTCTCTAGCATTTTCTCCTTCTCTGGTATTCTTCCTGGACTCCCTTTGAAGTTCTCCCCATGCTCTCCTCCCTTCCTCCCCAAGGGGATGCAACCCTTTTATCCCTTGCCTCTTAGGCCCAGGTGTGCCCACTTACTCATGCACATACCCAGGTATGCATCATCACGGGATGATGTAATACTATAGGTGCTGGTCATAGAAGCTAATGGCAGAAGGGGACGAAAAACCCTGAAAACATTTTTACCCTACAAAGTATTACATTATGACAATTAAAAAAAAAACAACTTAAAATCAAGATTATAAAGAATAAAATCCAAATCATTGTCTTCCTGGAATTTGATGGAAGGCCCCTTTGACAGAGAGAAAAGCACCTACTTTATGCCTAGAACACTCTTAAATATCTTCTAAAATTCTAACAAATACTTCATGATTTTACTTAAGTTTCTCCTGAGAAGGTGCATAAGATATAACACTAAAAACTTGGAAAACTGGGAGACTTTACCTCAAGAAAACTCAGAGTTTTATGGCTTAAATTCTAAACATTTGGGAAATTGTATCACAATATTTTTGAAAACGAGAAAATATGAGAGTCTGTACTCATGCCTGGCACAGGAGACCAGCATTCTGGCCCAGATCAGGGCAAGACATTAGCTTGTGGTGTCCCCAAGCCACCTGAAGTTCTGGTGTCTTTGTTTCCTTATTTTTATAAGGGAATAGCTGGCTTTCTCTATGCCCGAGAAGTTCAAATGACATTAAAAATTCCAGGAGCTTAAGTGAAAGCTGTGCAATACTTGAATGCTAATGTTGGGAAGAATTTGGCAAATAGAATCCCAAAAGGTTGACACCATTAGCTTGGGTGTCTGCAAAGTTTTCTTAATTATAATGTCTGCTCCCCAGCCAGAAGATGTTTCCTATTTCTCACCATATGCTCCATAGTCAGCTTATTTCCCCTTATGTCAATCATTCCCCTCTAAAGACCCATCATACCACCCGATCCCCAGCTGCCTTCTTGAGGCTGCTTCTTGGGAGGAGGTGATGTTGGACTGTTCTCCAGACAGAGCTGGTTGTCCCTCCCAGGGTCACAAGATTGCATGTCTTGACTCATTTGCAAGTCATACTACAGATAATGAACTGAATCTCTCATCAAAAGAAAAAAAAAGAACTTTTATTTTTTTTCTATTGCATAAATAATGGTAAATTAGACTCTTTTTATACAGATTATATATTTACAGACAAGTGTGGTTAGAGAAAACATTTGGTAAATATGGCAGTCAGTTTTCCTTTATACACTAAGATAACATATTAATAATATATACTTCATTGAATCAGTAAGTTGCATGCCAAGTGAATTTATATTAATATTTACATTTTATATAAAGATTTTCTTTTGACTAGTCGCTGACTTTCTCATCACTTAATAGCAGAACTCATCAACTAATACTGAATGGGAAAAAAATGGAACATGAATGAGGTAAACGGGATAGTCGGGACCCAGGACTGCAGTCTTGGTGATCTGTTCTGGATGAGAGCTTCTGAGCTCCCATAACCCCATCCCAACAGTCCTCAGCTGTGCTCCCATTGTGCCCAGCCCTTCACCATGTGCTTTGAGACACAACTCACATCTCCAGTCCGAAGACCCTCTAAGATCACAGTGTCTCCTGTCCCCAGTGGGTGACAGTTTCCCAACCAGACGTTCTGTGTTCTGGGTGAGGTTGCTCTCCAAGGGGCATTGTCTTTGGCTAGTCTTGAGAAACAGCTTCTTCCTGGATTCAGAATGGAGGAAGAAAACCAAATCCCTCTATGAAGCCATCCAAGCACCCCCTGAAAACTGTTGACCAAGTTAGAAAGAAAGAATATTCTTTGATTTCACTTGGAGAGAGCTGAGGAACACTGGTTTGTGTAAATTTCCACCAGGAGAAGAGAGGGATCTTTCCTGGCCAATCTAGGTCTCTCCAGGGAAGTACAGCAGGGCTTCTATTAAGATATTGGTGGGGGCCTCAGTGTACTTCAAGACAAGAGAAAGGACAGAAACAGAGAATTTGATGGTATCATGGGCAGAAAGGCTAGAGACCCCTGTGGCTCTCGCTGCTGCTCTGTCCCTGCCCTGTCGCTGACCATACTTGCATGGAACCCAAAGCAGGTGCTGTCCTCAACATCACTCCTCGGTCAAGACAAGCTCATCACAATGGCTGGTGTCCCTGAACCGTTCGTCTAATTCCTGACAACCAGCAAAGAATGTGATTCTTCTGTCTGTTCTTTTACAAATAAAGAAGCCACTATCATGGGCGGGAACAGCCATTCCCACAGCCGGGGGTGGGGGTAGGTAAAAAGAGAAGAAAACAAAAGCATGTGAAGTTGTGCTCTTTATTCAGTAGTTTCCAGTTTGCTCTTTCTCAGGTGGAGAAACAAGCCTCTTTGTTCAGAGCCTGGCTCTGTTTCTTCACCCTACTTATGCATGGCTTCTGAGTCCTGTGACCTATGGGAAGGGGCTCAAACCCCCTTAATTTTCACCTGGGCCAGCACAGGACACCACACCCATCTTGAGGCTCCCATGAATCAGCAAGACTTCAGGGAGTAAACAAGTCTGTAGCCAGCGAGAAACTCTACACATAAGCCAATTTGCAAGGTTTCTTCTACAGACAATGGGCACTGCCTCTTGGGGTTGTGTTAACAAAGAAACTTTCAGTCCCCAACACAATCCATGGGGGAAACAGCGACCTCTCAAGTGTGGACTTTCCTCCTGGCTCATTTCAGAGAAACTGAGTCACAATGGGAGCAGGCTTTTTTGGGTCATCTCATCTACCTTTCCTTTGGCTTTAAAGATGAGAAATCCAAGGCCAGGAAGGGAAGTCCCATGAAATTATCTGGATGGTGAGAGGCACCGGGGTCCTGCCACCTGTGCCCTTCCAGCTGGTAGTGTTGTCCATGCTTCTGGTTCTAAGTTCCATGCTCCAGATGTCAGTTCTACAGGTCTGAGCTCAGACACAGAGCCCCAGGAGAGGCATTTTGGCCTTGACAGTTGTCAGTATCCCCCAAGGAAGCTGTGAGCTACTGGCTTCTTCTTGAAGTTGGCAGCACATGTCACTGGGGTCAGGTAGATGGGCAGTGGCCCCTTGGCACATGACCCCCTCTCTGTTCCCAAAGTAGGCTAGACACACAGGGAACTTTTTTAGAGAGTAGTTTCTGCAGCCCTGTATAAGCGTTCTTTTTCTTTCAGGTCCAGAGATGGAGCAACCTCACACTTGAATTTTGTATTCCTTGGAATATTCCTTCCTAGTCAACCTGCTCTGCTACTCCACTGGAAAATTCCAGCCTCGGTCCCCTGTCTTGGCATCTTGGATGGGACCTTATAGCTGTGTGAGAAGCACTGGTCTGGAAGTCGACTTATATGCTTAAGGAAAACAGGAAGAAGAGGGCTACCCTCAGCATGGGGGTGTGCATGCTCAACTGGCCAGCTACCTGAGCGAGGGGCTGGGGGCAGAAAGCTGGCAAGTCTTTCCCAGCTTCAGAAGATTGTCTTTATGAGACTCGCAAAACCTCATTCATTGTGGCTATTTTTCAAGCCAGCTGAATCAAATTCATTTTACCTTGAAGACTTTTTGAGCATTGGTATTATGTTCCTTGAGACCTTATAAAGAGGACCCAAACCAATATTAAGTAGAAACCATACCTGTTAAAATAACCATGCGCGTTAGCAGAGAGTACAAGGTACTAAGAGAAATGCTGGGTTGGTTTGTGTGCTTGACCTTATTCTTCCAAACCAAGTGTCTATAGCAAGGCCACAAGACTAAGGCTGGGTCCTGAGTGACCAAGCCAAGGAAGGATGAAGTGACGCTGAACAGTCCTGACATTTAAATTGTCATGGAGACAGGGGCTGTAAGAGGCAGTTCAATCCTCTGCTATCTTACCATCACTTTAAATCATTCAAGTTGTAAACCCTAACTGCTGAATGATGTTTCTTTTCTATGTCTGATAGAATTTTCCGTGCCTGGAAGAGTCGAAGGAGGTGGCAAGGGAGGCTGGTGATAGCAAGGCCTTCAGGTTACAGACTCAGCCCTGGGAGGTTACTGAAGAGATCAATGAACATTCTGATGGGAGGCCATCTCAGACAGAGGTTTTCTAGGGAAGGTAGCTCTGCAGTCCTCCAGGCGACATAACCAGTTCGTGCCCAAGTCTGAAAATGTTAGCCCAGTCCATCTGCACCATTCCAGCATGACAGAAAAAGGGGTGGGCCCCTCCTACCAGTGGGGTTCCATTTTCCCTCTAAGTCAGGGGAACAGGCAGATAATGCTGTCACTATGGGCCTGTAGAGAAACAGTGCAAAAAAACCCAGTCGGAGACCTCCAGCTGGCAGGATCAGAGGTCAGCAGTTTCCAGGGGATGGAAGGCAAGGGCAGACAGAACAGAAAGTGCTTCACGGTCTGCAGTCATCTCCAGCCGGACCGCTCACCCCGAGAAGCCGTGGGCAGAGATATCCTTAGTGTTCCAGGCAGCCCTTGTATAGTCCAGGGCAGCTGCTCACTATGGGTTAAAAGTAAAAGTCTCTATGATGTACGACCTGGGTCTGGACTTAAGCTTAAAGAAGGTATTTGGAATAAAAAATAAATCTCTTCCCCACTTCTGAGATCCATCACTTTTTGATTCCATGGATGGGAGGTGGGAGGAACATTATTGTCAAAACGAGCTTCCCATCTTTCCTACTAGATGCTTTTGGCTAACCACGAGATAGTAGACCATCTGTCACATGAAATCCAAGACAGAAGCAGGTATTACGAAAGAAGGCTCGTACTATACATCTTGTTCTCTGCAAATAAAATGCCTAGAATCTTCTGAAACCACAAGGCTTGCCTAAGACCACTGTAAACCTCAGTTCACTTCAGTTCACATTTCTGGCTTGTGGGAGAGCTTCTTAACAGGCAAGCAGATGCTTTTAAAGATTGAGGCTTAAAATATTTTTTGCCTTCCAGATGACATTTCTGCCTTTTAGCCCAGATTAAGGGGTCTTGGCTCTGGGCCCCAGAAGTGGGAGAAGAGAGGGGTGGGGAGGTTACCATTCAGCTTACAGGTAGCTTTTGTTCTCCTGGGCAAATGGAAAGACAAGTTCAAACGCAAGAGGAAAAGGCCAAGATTCTTTGAGTGTAACTTCCCCCACCAGTGGGATATAGATGCGGAGTCAGGTTGCAATCAGGCAGAACCCAAGTGTTCTTTAAGAAAATGTTCCCTATTTTTGTGTGCCTTGGCAAACTCAGGGTGGAATGCAAGGGTTGCCATGGCAATATCCCTTTTTTTACAGATTGGTCACGTGGGACCCACGCACATTCTGGGAGCCACTGCTAACAGTTCCCATGCTGGGTCCTGTCTGGAGGCTCTGCCTGCTTCTGGAGCGATGGGAACCAGCTTCTTCAGGTGTCAAGGGGGCCAGAGTCAGCTACCCTTGACCTCCCAAGCAAAATGCCTCCCTGATCATCACTTGTATGGTTTTCACCCATTCTTGCAGCAAGAAAAGAGCCAAGCTAGGTTTGTCAATCACCCAGTCACCTATAATAGACTCCTGAGTCTGTCAGCTGGGAGGACAAAGTAAGATGTGAGCTCCTTCCTCTCTGTTCTGCAGAGGTCACCTCCAGCCTGGGCCACATGGCACAGCTTGGGGCACGAGGACCAGGACATTCTGGAGTCTTCGTCCGTGCATGTCACAGCCTCTTTTGGTGAGGGCACTGGTATGGGCCCTGGCCAGCACTGATGAGGACAGCACTGGGGTGGGGCTGGGGAGGTCAGACCTTAAGTCACATGACAAAGAAGCCCATCATCTCTGACAAACAGTTCAGCAAAGCATCTCATAGGGACAAGCTGTTAGCCCTCAAGGTGTGAGCAATGCCACCACTTCTGGGCTGTCTCCATGAACTTCAACCCTTGGGTGCCGTGTGGGAGGCTAGCACAGTAAGAGGTTAACTGCCAGCCCAGTAGAGATTTCTGTGGCTACCTCCTTACCCTTTCTGGCTAAGCTGCATCCACCCTTCCCCATCCCCCAACCCTGGGGAAACAGTCTCCTAAACCTGTTCCTGGGTCAGACGGGCTGGTTAAGAAGGCTCTAGGGAAGGATACTGAGGACTCTGTAAGGAATAGCCTATCAGGGTCATTCAGGAGCGCCTTGTACTCCCCACCCTCCACAGCATCTACACTCAGGTCCAGTGGAATCCATCCATCCGTCTGATCCCCATTCTCCAGTGCAAGGCAGAAGAACTTGTGGAGAGACAGCCTTTAAAGAAGAGCTCATACTTTTGCCCTGAAGTCCAACTACAGTACTATTATCCCCTCTATGGGACAAAGACCTCGAAGAATCATCCCTGGGTCCCTAGCCAGTCTGCTTTGGGTCCTGCATTCCTCTCTCCAGGAGGATGAGGTCTGGTGGTTCAGTGGTTTGATTGAGATAGGGTGGGTTCTCTGGTTTGGGCAGGAAGTGAAGATGAAGTTGCCGGAATTGCTAATATTCTGTGTTAGGACCTGTTCTAGTTCAGGACCCAATCTCGAGGAAGGGTGGTGACTCAGGCAAGGGAGAGAGGCAGACTGGCAGCCTCCATGCAGCTGGACAGGGCGGACTGCTGCCTTCCTTGGCTGGGACATGTGCAACCCCAGGATATTCAGAGGGGCTCGTAACTCCCTGGGCTCTCAGGAGCTTATACCTGCTCCTTCATACTATGGCTCAAACCCTAGTTTTACTTGTGCTCTTCAGGAATATTCCTGGTCTCCCCCAGTGGGGAAGTTTCTACAGCTGCCCCCAGGCTATAGCTGGAAGTGTTTGGAGACATGAACTGGAAGAAGACCCGAAACTGAGACCTTGGACGCTCCAAGTCTTTGAAGGCAGCAGGGAGGACATGGGGAGGGAGGGGAGGCTGAGATGGGCTCTGGGAACACACACTGCACAAAAACCCTACCCAGCTGGATGCATGGCATGAGGAAAGTTTCTGGGGTTTCAATACTGGAAGAAAGAGGGAAGGAGACAGGAAGAAAGCATGTAGCTTTAGGATGCAATCTGAGGAAAGAGAAGACAATTCCATTACAGAAATAAAGACCTGAGCTTGGAAAAGTACAAAGGGAAATATTACATCTAAAGATTATTGGCTAATCAGACTATGCAAGCTTGATTTAATAGTGGTGGCTGTTAGGGCAGCTGGGAAAAGGCAGGGAATTATAGTCTTTAAGTGGTGTTGAAAATGGATCACTGGATTCAGTTCCCTTCCCAACCAGTGTTCTGCAGGCAGGAGTAAATTACCTGGTGTATTGGCAAAGCCTATTAACATGTGTTTTTTCCTGGAAATGAGTCAGTGGCAGAATCTGAGTGCTAAAAGATGTTAGGTCAAATACCATAGTGTGATCTTTCCATCTTTCCACTTTGGACTACATTTCTCCTTTTATCTGGGGAAGACTAACAAAGCAAACTTTAAGATGAGAAAAAGTTAAGGTGCATGAGGACCTTAACTTACAGAGGTCTCTGGCATAGAGAGATGTTTGGGTTCCTGAACTCCGGGCAGCTGTGGAGAGAAACAATAACTCCTCACCGTCTGTATCAGTCCCTCTCTGTGCCCCCAAACTAACTCACTCTGCCCCAAGGAGGCAAGGGAAACATGTCAGAGAACAAAGCTTATATGATGGGAGTGAGCGATTGGGGTAGAAGGACGTCACACACAAAGAAGCCAGGTATATGCATCTGTCTAAGCGTCTATGTCACAGAGATGCCCACAATGATGATGCTTCTTTGTCCTCTAAGGAACTGCAGCACAGGCGGCAAAGCTGGGAAGAAGGCTCTCTGCAGATTTCAAAATGCTGGTGCGCGGTGGACTCTGGGAACAGAAAGCCAAGTGCTGACGGAAAATGAGAGCTCCTCAACCCTGCCAACAAGAGTCCCGTGGGAAAGGCAGTAAGAATGGAAGTGAAGGGAGTGCAACTTGTAGACCACCAAGTGCTGCACCCCATTCAATGGCTCTCCCCTCATGCCTCGGGGGGTTCTCCACTGGGTGGAGGAAGGAAGCCAGGCGAGATAACCCCCCTCTTGGGTAGTAACACAGAAGTCAGCCTCTTGGGTTGCCCTCAAAAGGGAGAGGGGGTGGCTTCTCCAGTTGACCCTTGGGTTGAAAGACCGGGGTGTGGAGGTGACCGTGTGCTCACACCACTCTTTAGCTCTCTCACACCACCAACCTGTATGGCCATTGGAATTCCGAGATGAAAATGAAGTTTTTCTTCGGAGTTACTACAGGTGGTTGAAGCGATAGTTCAGAACTCCTGGCTATTTATTGCATTAGGAAACAAAACCAGTAAAGCATTTAAGACAGCCCTTTTGTGTCCCTGCCAAGGAGATAAAGTTGATTTGCAACACTGGTTGCACTACAACCTTGGGTTCTTCACTGAACTGTGCCAGGTCTGCATCATCCTTATCTGCGTTTGTGGAGGAAGAGTCTGCCCGCAGGGCATGCACATGCGCAATGAGCTGGGAAGCAGCGTGGTGGCGGAGGCTGCTACTCCATGCCGCTCCGGAGGATCTGATTGGCTGCAATCAGCATGACGCTTATGATGAACGCCATGGCAAAGGCGCAGATGAGGCTCTTCCGGACGCACGTCTGTCTGTTCTGTTTCTGGGAATGCACTACGGATGGGAAGCAGAGGGCCAGGAGGGGGAGGGCAGAGGGGAGAGAGAGAGAGAGAGAGAAGACAATGAGTTTGGTTATACCACTTCCTCAATAAGCCCCGGAGTCCTAAGGATTGGAGGCTGTCAAATCAAATCAACAAGCATTTCTGTGACTACTCTCAGAGGCGACTGGGTCGTCTGTGTCCTGGCAGATGACACTGTGAAAGAAGGAACAGCAAGCCCAGAATGGAGTCACTTGTGCTAAGCCCGTCCCACCCAAGACTTAATGATTCATTTCATTGCCGTTTCAGCTCCTCCCGAGTATTCCAGCTAATCTGGAACCACTTGGTCAACCTCCGAGGCAATCTCCTGCCAGACCCCTCCTCCCAAGGGAAGACGGTCTTGCCCTAAATGATTCTTTTCCTGACGCTCCCCTTCTGCTTCTAAAAGCTTTCCAATGTGCACAGTTTTTTGGAGTTCTTTCCACTTGCTACATGAGCTGCTGCCTGGAACATGAACCCTTTAATAAAGCCATTTAGATCTTCTAAGTTTAATCTGATGAATTTGTTTTTTAACAGGATGAAATGATAAAACTTCTATCACAAAAACCATGCCAGATGTAATGTTCAGAATAAGGTATAAACTCCAATGTATAGAGTTACAGTGACTTTGAGTGAGAAAATATGTGACATTTCAGAGTGAATTTCGCGAGTGGCATCCTCCAGGTATTACTGGGTGCCCTTTTCTGCCGACAGCCTGGCTTCCTTTTCTGAGGCAGCTGATACCGATAGAGCGAGGTTTGGAGACTTCCTATATGTTCAAGATGTTAGAAGAACTTACCTTTGCCAGAACTGTTCTTGGGTGGCTGCTGTGAAAATGAGTCGAAGAATCTTTGGCATTGTTTCAGATTTGTGTGCTAGTGGTTCTATTGTACGGTTCCTGGGCAAACAGTATCCATCATGAGGAGCTTACTAAAAATTCAGATTCTCAGGTAGACCTCTGCCCAGATCTCTTGAATCAAAGGCTTGGTCTGGGTTCAGTGATCTGTTTAACTAAGAGGTGCTACTGTATACTAAAGTCTGGAAAGTGGGGAACATATGCCCCCTGGACAAGCCTAGGATGAGGCAAAGAAGTAGGCTGGCATTGCTCCTGCTATAGATACACCTGTGAAGAAGAGGCAGCATCTTCCTCACTTCCACTTACATGCAGTCAACTTGGATTACAAGTCCCAACATGCTATGAACCAGAGTTCCTTAGCAGGGAAGATATGGGGAACTAAGGATGGAACTGAGTGGCCAGGTGAACTTACATAAAATGGAAGACAGGTGGCCTCTCTCTCTCTCTCTCTCTTTCTCTCTCTCTCTCTCTCTCTCTCTCTCTCTCTCTCTGGCATTGATTTGTACCTAGGGACTTGAAGGAGACATGTGCAGGAAAGACATGTGGAGACACTTGGAGGAGGTACTTGGAAGAGACATGTGGGTGAGTCATAAGGGAGGCTACTCCTGGACCTTGGCAGAGAAACAATGACGGTCATTATCTTGATTTGTACTTAGATTCTGAATGTTGAGTCTCCTTCTATCCCAGTTCTCTGGGATCTGCCTAACCCATTTCTTGTGGTTCCTTCCCAAGGTGCCTTAGGCCTGTGGCAAGCATTTGGGCCTCAGTGACTCTGTTTTGGGCCAACCCTCTTGGGCTGTTTGGCTGGGTATTTGCCCATGAGGGGGTCAGGTAATTTGGGGGTTTCATTAGGTAACGTCCTTGCTTTCTTCTCTATGTATACCAAGTCTATTAAAGGTCTTTTATACTAAGAGTTTGCTTCCTTTGATGTGTGTTATGGATAGCTGAACTCCTTTTAGAGATTAACCCCCTTAACAGTTTGGGGGTCCCTAGGAACCCTTTGGCTGAATATTAACACTCCATATCCTTCAGCCCAAAAGGTGTGACCTTGGTTCCTGGGGTTAAATACTTTTAATCCTTTTGTTGGGCCTGGGCCTGGGTTACCATCTTTGTAAGATTCATGAAAAATTACTGGAAGGTCCCAAGCAGGAGGCAGTCATTAGTGGATTAAATAATATGGGCCAGAAGCAGGAAAACAACAAATAAGAAAAAAAAATTTTTTGATAAAATGTGAAGAAGAACTGTCTTTGTTCCAGGCATTGCTTCCCATGCCAGGATTTCTTTTCCTTCTCTTCCTTCATTTTGTCTACACCTCCTCCTCTACCCCTTCTACTTTGGCAGTGATCTTTGCACACAGTTCACCACTTGGCTTACAGAAGACACCCATGCCTGGGAGCAGCAGGAAGCTACCTATACCTTATCTACTTACTGGAGCAGTGGCATCAACACTGTCTAGGAGCTTGATAGAAATATGACTTCTTGGGTCCCTCTGCAGAATTACTTAATCAAAATCTCTTGCTGTGAAAGCCAGGAATTGTGTTTCAGTCAGTTCTTTGGGTGATAAGGACAATTGCTGGGTCTCACCCCTGGAGTTCTAAGTTCAGTAGCTTTGGGTGGAACCAGAATATATGGTAAAGTTTGAGTTACCAGATTTGTGTTTGAGTGTGAGTGTGTGTATGTGTGTGTGTGTGTGTGTGTGTATGTGCATGTACATTGGGAATATCAGGATGGGGATGTTGTGGAAGATGTTTCTTTAGATTCACATGTTAGCAAACCCAGTGCCAGGATTTAAAGAACATTTTAAGGTTACCTTCCATTTTGGAAAGAGGTCCTTTCTGCTAGATACCATACTCTACCTTGGTAAATAACCACCAATGGTGCTCCTGCAGGTCAGTAAAGAGGGATGAGAATTGGGGTGAGAAATAAATGCTTCCCTTTGAATTACCCTCAGGTTCTCCCTGCAGAAAAGAAGACTAGCAAAAGAAAAAGGTCAAGGTAGGGTCCACATGTCTTTAAAGAACCCCAAAACTTTCAAGTTCCTCCCTCCCTTGACAGTGGAGGCTCTAAATCTCTGGAAATAATAGGGAAGAATAGGAAACAAAGGCTATTTCCAAAGCAACTGGCACTTTTCCTTAAAGAAGCAGTCTCAGGGAACTGTCAAAGGGCTCTAACAATGATATCAACTAGGAAACTTCCAGAAAGCCACTCTCCTCAGAGATTCAGTGCTTCCCATCACTAGCGCAACTCCTCACCTAAGTACCCCAAGGTGAGGGTACCAGTACTTGGTAATTTCTACTTTTATCATTTAGGTCTTATCTTATATCTTTAATCCTTCTGGATCCAGAAGCCAGACCCTTCTGCGTCCCTTAGGTGACCAGAAGTATTTTGGGTTGAATTCTCTGTTTGTTGACTGTGTCTGGGTCTTAGAATCTTGTAGGTTATTTCTTACCTGGAGGAAGAGAATTTCCTCGGTGTGGGTGGAGATACACCTGCCCCTCAGAAGGGCAAATGTAAATAGATGCCAGTGCTCAGGAAGGAAAAGGAGGTGGCATTTGAGAGGGAAAGGATAGAAGCAGAAATTAAGATGAGGATGTGGAAGTAGTGTCTTATAACACTTTTTGAGATTTGGCTAATTTATTCTGGGCAGCTCCTCAGCATAAAAATGTTTCTGAAGAAAGGCATTTTCCTTTCTATCCTGAGGACTGGTGAAGGCTTAAGGAAAAGAAAAATGGTATGGCGGGGCTCAGGGAAAAAGTTTTTGCTGAAACCCTTCTTTGTAAAGAACACTCAGAAATAAGGTTATAGGCAACAGGATTATCTCCCAGGAGTGCAGCTGCCACTTTGATCTAAAAATCCTTCAAAAGCAGTGGGAGAGGGAAGATACTACTGGAGGAAATGTCTGGAGAGTAAGAGTCATGCAAATCTGAGTACTTGAAGCCATGCAAATCTGAATCCAGACAAAAGTCCTGTTAGCCAGAGGGGCTTCGAGCTCTTTTTTAATTTAGCACAGACTGGGAGCTCAAAATTCTGAGTCTGTTTGATGAGGATGTTATATGTCCAGTTCTGACATCAACATAAGTGCATCACAAAGTAAAAAGAAATGACTTTGTAGACAGAGAGTAATCAGGATCCTGATCATCCCACATCTTAGTTGTGTTACCTTGGCAAAGGGATCTTGTTGAGAGGATTAAGGCCATATGAAGGCACTGGAACTGGTTTCCACAAATGTAAATGCCTGTTACTACTGAACACCTCAGTGGGGAGGTATGAGGTATGCACTTCACACATTCATTGAAGCATTACACAGTGGGGTCCATTATAAGTTGGCTACGTGGGCCTCATCTGATAGGTAAAGGAATATTTTTTTTTTAAAAAGAAACAACAGGCCCAAAAGAGCTGGTCGTGTGTGCTGGTCATGTGTATGTGTGTTGGGATGGGGGGGAAAGAGAGCCACCAAAATTCAATACCTAAACTAATGGTGGTTTCATAAAGATGTAGTTTCATAAAGATGAGACCCCCTCACCTCGTTGATTTTTCTTAATCTTTCTTTTCTTTTGCTAATAATCGTGTCCCCCTCTCTTTCTGACTCTAAAAAACTTCCATTTTGTAGGAGTTTGTGTAAAGCCTTTCTACTTGCTAAGAGGGATCTGCTAAGTCCAAGAATTATTTAATGAAGTCAGTTAGATCTCTAAACTCATTTGGATGAACTGTATTTTTTAACAGGAACCTGAAACTTCAAGTAGAATCATCTGGCATATTGTACAAGGCAAACCCTGGGGGAAAAGGGTGACCCAGTTTCTGAGCCCTCACCTACAGCTTAAGAATGAAGGACAAGACCCAGAAGCCAAGTGTAGGTAAATGAGTTAATCAACTTTCCCCATCATTTGCCTCTATACCAGCATCTTTGGTATTGCACCCCCCCCACCCATGATTATACATACCTGGTCCAGTGGGTGCACACATGTGTAAATGGGCTCACCTGGACCTAGAGGGTAGGGCTAAAGAACTGAGCCACCTTGGGAGAGGGGGAGGAGAGCAAGAGCACAAGGAGAAAGGAAAGGAGAACTTGGAAGAGAAACTCAAGTGGCTATTTCTCTGTTGCATGTTTTCCCCCTATTCATTATTAACTCTACAAAGATAATGCCAAGGGCACCGATATTCTTCTTTAGCTACTAGAACCCATGATGAAACTAACCAGACTGGGATTGCAAAACACAGATTTATAGTAGAAGTGAGAAAAGTGACAACTAAGAAAAGAGAACAAAAAAATTCATGGGTCAGCATACATGTGGTAGCAGATTCAGCTGAGCACAAAGCAGGGTGCAAGCAGAAGAAGGAAGAGAGGGA
>PVHY01028367.1:0-15324 GCA_004024945.1 Uropsilus gracilis | reverse complement strand
GATATGAAAGTGAGGACAGAGGTCTGGGCTTTGGGAGTCACTAATATATGAGTGATGTTTAAAGTAATGACATGGATGAGACCACCAAAGAAATGTACATGTTTTGAAAAAGGGAAGCAAACTGAAGACTGAGCATTGGGCATGCCAACATGAAGATGTCAGGGAAAGGAAGGAACTCCAAAGAAGCTTGAGAAGGAGTGATCCAGAGGAAGGACGACAATCGTGAGCATGTGAAATCCTGAAAGTCTAGTGGAGAAGGAGTGATCCAGAGGAAGGACGACAATCGTGAGCATGTGAAATCCTGAAAGTCTAGTGGAGAAGGAGTGATCCAGAGGAAGGACGACAATCGTGAGCATGTGAAATCCTGAAAGTCTAGTGGAGAAGTTTGTCATCTGGAGAAGTCTATCAAATGTTGGTAACAAAGTATGATGAGGGCCCAGTGGAACTGATGAAGTGGAGGTTAGAGGTGGACAAAGCTGTTTCAGTAGTGGTAAAAGTTGGAGACAGCCAAATAGACAACTCCTTCAAGGAACACTCTTTTAAGACAGAAGACTGGTGTGACAGCTGAATGAGTGAAATCTGTGAAGGGAGAGTTTTTGGTTTGTTTTTAAGACTGGAGATTAATAGGCTTGAATGATAATTGAAAGTCTAGTAGAAGGCAGACCAAAAAATGTCTTCTGGATTCTGTTAAAGATAAAGAATCAAGGAAGGATTTGAATTGAGTGGATGGTGTGGTTCTATTGCAAACTGCCTATTGAACGTCAATTATTTGTCAGCTGTTATCAAGAAAATGAATATAAACCTGTGGACAGTAAATAAAAGAGCCAATGACTTGTCCTCAAAGAATTTACATCCTAAAGGATTAAAATGCAAAGGATTAATGGGGCTGAGCCTTGAGGGGGTTGGGGGAATGCTCTGGTGGGAGTTGTTGAGACCAAAGCTGTGCAGTGGAGTTTGTCCTGCAGAGACCTTGAAGAGCATTCCCAGCAAGGAAAGTAGCAGCAAGTTTGATCTTGAGGCAGGAGTGAGCAGCAAGGAAGGGGAGTCAATCATGTACCCATGACTGGGGTCTAGTGAGCAGGGGAAGATGGTATATGGTAAAATCAGCAGGATGAACAAGTCCAAGATACATAGGGGCTTTGAGCAGTGTGATGGAGAGTTTTCATCTCATCTTAAATATGGGAACAAAATAACATAATTTTTAAAAGAAAGTGATGGAATTGTGACTATGGCTATGGGTGGGGTGGAGTGTGAATTCCTTAGTCATGATTAGAACTGTACTTTGGAAAATAAATCTGTCAGCCACATGTAAAATGGCTCAGAGAGAAAGAGAAGCTCTTTGGAGTTTCTACAACTGTCAGTTAAGGAAAGCATCAACAGAAAAGCAAACTCACATTCCACATGAGGGACCAGGAAGTTAAATAAGAGTCCATATACGGTAGCCAGGATTTTCTCATTAACTTTCTCATTCAATACTCTCCACAAAATTAGTTTCTGGGCCTGCTCAGACCTATTGAAAGAGAAATTCAAGGCTACTGGTAATCAATGCAGAAATGCTTCCAGTGATTTTAAATTCAGGGGGGGAGTCTCTCCAGCTCATTCTGTCCAAAGGAATGAAGATACTTAATATTTTTGGAGCATCAATAGCTCTTCCTAACCTCAGTGGTTTTCTTTGAGCTCTGCTGATGAACTTAAAGCAAAATAGTGAGGAATTCCAGGATGAATCCCCCTTGAAAATATAAATTAGCAAGGTTAAGATAAAGGTTGAGGTTAAGGTTAAGATAAAGGTTAAGTTTAAGGTTCAGGTTCAGGTTAAGAAAAGGTCTCTGTTCCTCGCTGTTTAGTTTGAATGTTGCTTGAAAATTTAAGGTCAAAGCAAGCTCTGGGCTACTGCTTTCAGCTGCAATCCTCATTTGTATTTTAATGTAAATGAGTTTCAGATCCTTCTTGAAAGAAAATTTTGACTGGGAGAAACTATGGAGGTCTGGGCATAGAGTTGGGGGCAAAGGGCTTGGGGAGCAGAATGGGGAAGGGGAAAGAGGAAGGAGGTGACACTAGGTCTTGAACTTCACTTCCTTCACACTTTTGCCCAGAACCAAGAAACAAACACCCACTCCTTCCTGAGCTCTTTAAATGCTGAATGAGCATCAAAAATATGGTTTTATAAGTTTACATTATCTTTGTTTGATTAGTCTCTAGTGAAAGCTGTGCACCTGAATGATTACTTTAAACTATGTATCTGACAGGGATTGAGATATAGAAAGAAAAAACACATGGTAAAATACTATAAATTTCCTAAGGTAAGGACCTCATCTACTTTCTTCATGACCCTGTCCCTGATATTTAACTTCTTGGCACAAGATGGGCACTTAAAATATATATTTTAAAATAAGAAGATACATTTCTATTTTATCAGTAAAGTTAGATAAATAGAACTATAGTAAAACAGGATCACCATTTATTCAATAAAAATTTACTGAAAACTGAGTAGATGTCAGCTACTCTGTAAAGCAACTCACATGCAGATCTTTTTCTTATGAACCCTGTCATTAAAAATTTGCACCTTAGTCATGTACAGTGGCCAAGTGGTAAGGCTTTGGTCTCATAAAAAATTGCACCTTAAGTTTTAGAGTTGTAATAAGTGGGTGAAGAAATGTAGGCATATCTTTTTTTTTAAAGCCCCACAAACTCTTAAAAAATCTTAAATTACTTTAAAAAATGGAGAGATATAGTTAAAATATTTTGAGTGCGGGAAGAGGGAGAGTGGAAAGAAATGTTAGGAAAGAAGGAAAGAAAGCAGAATCAAATCCCCAAGGCATAGAAGGATGCAGAGTTTATCTCAAGAGCAATGAGAAACATTTTTAAGGTTTTAGGCAGGAGCAAGGTATGATGATATTTAATTTTGAGAAAGTCACTATGTTTTGAGGATAAAGAATGGGAAAAGATTAAGAGTGGACCATAGAAGATCAGTTAGAATGCTACTTCAGTGATCGAGATAAAGAAGACATTAACTTGAGCTAGAAGGGTGATAGTGGAGACACAAGGAAGTGTGGGGATCCAAAGTCTATCTACACTGACTAATTAATAGACCTATTCACTGGATGGTGGGGGTAGTGGTGATAATAAGGGAAATAGGTTGCCAGACATAATTTTAGGGATTCTAAGGATTCCATGAATGAAAGTGTTATTTGTTGAAATTAAATCTGATGCATGACAATCATGGTTTTTGGAGGAATTCATTAGTTAAATTTTGGATTCTGTCATCTCAAGATACATTCAAGAGATTCAAATAGAAATGTTCAATAGCTTAAGTGATACTCTTTGGGTGATTGCCTGACTGACTTTATTTTTCTAATAATTAAGGTATGCAAATGACCTAGTTTAAATCAGTACTGATGCTTGAACCACAATGACTGACTTATAGAAAATCCACGTAAGTCTAACTGGACCAATCAAATTCCTTCTAATCAGAGTGGACTGCAGAGAGATTTTTACACTCCAGTTGCAGAACTGGGAGTCTATCTATATATTCAGAGCAGTTAATGACTATTTCCCCCCTATAGGGATTATGTTGGCTTAAAGGAATAGACAAGATAGAGAAGATGCAAAGGAAGAGAGTTGCGAGAATGTTGGAGTGCCCCTGTTCATATCCCTGGTTTGTTCACATCAGTTAAAAATCAGCATCTATTGACCATTCTCTCTCTGTCTCTCTTGGTCTCTCTCTCTCTCTGATCTTTCTCTGTTTTGTCTTAGCTAGTATTTGCTAAGAGTTTATCACTTATCATAACAGTGCTAGTAATATAAACAACTGGATTTACAATCTAGGACTCAGACAGAGAGGAAATTTACCTGCAGACCTATTATTGAGAGTTGTTGACATAGAATTCAAATTCATGAATGGAAAAGACCACAAGTAATGAAAGGTAAGAGAAGAAAAAACTGAGGTCTAACCTCTGAGACCTTCTGTCACTGAAAATTCAGAAGAAGAGAGCCTAAAGAGCCTAACAGGTGCTTGAAGTCACTGCTGGAGTTGAATGTGGTGTTCCAAAAGCAAAATGTGGCTTAAAGAGGTGTCGAATGTTCTAGAGAGGGCACATATAATAAGAATTGAAAAGCAGGCATTGAATGGGGCAACACAGAACTTACTGATGCTCTATCAAGAATATCTCCAGTGAAGTAGAAAGGTTAGAAGCCAGTTGGAGTGGACTTGGGATTAATAGAGGTGAGGAAGTAAAGCCTGGGATGGGGACAGTTCTTTGGAGAATCACAGCTATATAGGAGGAAATGGATACTATGACTCTAGAGAGGGAGACCAGGGATAGTTTGACTTTTTTTTTTTTTTAAAGATGAGAAGGGGTAAAGCAAAATTACATTCAAATAGCTAGTAGAACAAAGAGGATAAAGCAGCCAACTCTACCTGGGTGAGTAAAGAATATTTCCCCAAGGAGTTGATCTTGAATAGCAAGCAAAACTTTTCTAAAAGGAAGAATACAAAAAGAAGATTGTAAGCAAAAAACAACGCTGTGTTTGGAGAGTGGTAAAAGCTCATTTTGTGTAAAACTTAAGCCCTGGACCCTGTTTGAAAGAAAACTCATACAAGACTGTCCATATTTTATCTTTGTTCCTCGTTTCATCTTTAATATAATAAGATAGTAAGATTATCTCTAAAGTCTGTGCCAATATTAAATTTGCATAAAAGCTCCCTAATGGTGATTTGCATTGAATGCCATGTTGGACTCATCTTAATACTCTCATAATACTTTCCTAAAATGACTATTCCATCAGAGGTGTCCGCTGGAATTATTATGCTTTGAATGGTACAGTGACTAGCTTCTAGGAGGTTGGAGACTCAGTCCAAAGTGGCCCATTTAGAAAAATAAATCATGAAAAAAATCTTTGAAATCTACTGTTTTACCTTAAAAGTTCATAGGTATCCTACTCCTTAATTTATTTGACATGATTTTTTATTAAATTGTGTTATTATTCATTGGTGCCACAGGAAAATAGGCAGATTTCATTCATTAGATTTGCATATTTATTCCATAAGCTCCAGGGAGGCATAAAAGTCTGACTGACCTCTAGGTCCCAGTCTTTCCTTCATTTCCCCACTCTCTGCCTGCATAGCTGAGGCAGAGACTAAGCACCAACTCTCTGTACAAGTGAAATATGGTGAGCAGAGACAGAGAGGAATAGAGCCTTAGAGTAGCTTAACTGAATTAGCTGATCCGCACACATGCCCTTGGGCAGAAGGACTCGAATAATTGCATTATGAGCTACAGCAACCTAGTTTCTGACATATCACATTATTCACATCCTCTTAGCTGTATGAATTTCCTTTATAAAAAAGTATGAGATTAAAACCACATAAAATTTCTTGAAAAAAACAAAAACAAAAACAATGCATGTTAATTAGATTCTTGGCAAAAAACTGAAAATATGTCCCAGAACTGATAAAGTAAGTTATTTTTAGACAATTTTGCTCTAAAATATGCTGGTGCCTCTGTGAATGAGTTCATCATACATGCTGCAAACTCTTTTGACCTGATCCTTAAAAAAACAAGCAAAACAAAAACTCAATTTTTTCCTTTTTATTTTATAGTAAAATAATTGACCATTTCCCAGTGTCATCCATTGGAAGCATTCCTCAGTCAAAAGTTTGTTTTTCTGCTCTATCTGCATCTATGCCTCCTCAGAGGTCCTTTTATTTATAATATGCCCAACTTTTGTAACCTAAAACTATTAATAGAAACTTAAGTTTTTCTAGTATTTTAGTTGTCTCCATTTTCAACCCATGAGCTCACAATTATGATTCATCAGATTTCCTGTACCATAATTCTCCATTGTTTTTATAGTGAAAAAGTTTAAGGACTGACATTTTATGTAGCAGTGCAAGGGAGGAACATTAAGTCACAAGTAGTTAGAGAGATTTGATTTTGTGATAAGAGACATCATTGATTAGATCCCACCTAGTTGGCCTTAAAATGGAATTAGTTGAGATGGTGCCGATGTAATTAAGGGACTGCATGGTCTCAGAGCAAATACAATACCTGTCTTTTGGATGCTCTTAATCTCAGAGGCAGATAAGGGAAATAAGGCTTTGTGGAGCCTAATCACACATTCCCCAGTGATTATCATACCAAATACTTGTGATTCAAAGTGACTGTTTATCAGATACTAGAATGTCTCTGAGATCTTTAAAGAACTGTAAAGATTTGTATCAGGGTTCCACGTTGAAGTCATTTATAACGTATAATACATTTATACCCGAGGCATGCTTTCTAGAATTTCACTTGGGTTACAGAGCCTTCCCATGCACATCTTGCACAAATTCAGATACTTTAAGCAAATGAGCATGCCTGTTTTTTTGTTTTTGTTTTCCCTCTTTGTATATATCAGCCTGGCATTTGGCACCAAAGTTAAGTTAGATTCTTAGCATTTATAGTGCTCTTAGGGGCTAGTGAAATCCAGAAACCCTCTATATTCACAGGATCTTGCACCTTAATTGATCTCTATAAGACTTTCTGGTGTCTGAAATGATCCATTTCTTCAGGTTTAAGTTCAAATCTCTGGTAAGGTACATATAATGTGATTGAAACATTCCTTTCATGTTATATGATAATATACATGTTTTCTATTGCTATCATTCTTTTAGATTTTAATGTGAATGAAGATTCTGAGATTGACATAGAGGAGATAAGGGTACTAGGTTGCTATGGATAATAACACGGAAAGATTGCCTGAAGGTGGAAAGGAATAAATTCTGCTTTTTCTTATTTCAGCAGTTGTGCAGGGTAACCTCAGTGCAGACACTAGGACAGAGTATCTGAACTTTGAGTAGTATTTTTCATGTAGAAATGAAGTAAATAGTGGCCCTGCATCTAAAAACCACCTCCCAATTCTGGGCCTGCACTCATCAAGGTGGAAAAATCAGAATTGCTTTTGAAGTCTCAGCATTGGTATCAATTGAACATTCTTCATGACTTTTTCACTCTTGGTTACAGACTGGGCTTTTGAAGATGAGTAAAAACTTACTATCAAATCTCAGGGTCTACAGATAGAGCTTTCTTTGATCATGATATATTTGCTTTTTGATGTCAGGGTAATATAGGTCTTATACATTGAGTTGAGATGTATCCCCTCATCCTTTATTATTTTGCCGTTTATAAAATATAGACATTCTTTTTTAACAATTGATAGACTTCACCAGTGAAGTCTCCCATACCTGGACTTCTCCTTATGAAAAGTGTTTTGATAACTACAAGCAAAGAGAAATAAAGGAGAGTAGTAGTTGTCTAGTGACCCCTACGTTGTGACTGCTCAGGGACACAGGATTTCTTTTGGAGGTGATGAAATGCTTAAAAATTAGATCTGATACTTTCATGACTACATGGTTATATGAAAGAAATCTAGTAGTTCATTTTAAATGAGTGAATTGTATTCTAATAAAACTGTTTAAAAGCAGATGAACAGACTTTGTTCATCATCTCTGTTTTCCTTTCTTTTTTTATTTTTCACCAATTACCTATATTTATACTTACTAATGTGCTATAGCTGAAATTAATTGTAGGCACCACTTCTCCAAAACTTTGAATCATTTATGTGACTGTGTTTTACATTTCATTTTGTAGTTCTTACATAGACAAAAAGCAAGTTTAAAAAAATCCCTGATCTGTTAACCTTCCAGACAGATTGAATCCATTTTGATTGTTATAATCATAATATATTTGCATTTAACTCTACCCTCCTTTTTAATCCATTTAAAATACATACTTTTATGCTTCCTTTTGTGTAGTTATTTTTTTTTTCCTTTCTAATATTCTCCATAAATCTTCTCCATCTACTCTGTTACTTTGGAAGCATATCTCCAATCTTGGACTGTTTTTCTTAAATTCAAATAATTTTGGAATGCTGGCCACATTTAACTTCCCATTAAATAATTACTTCCTGGAGTTTAACTTTTTCCTAAAATTACCAGAATAATTATTTTAAATAGTTGACATTAAGTTGAATTAACCAGATATTGTGTTAATATTATGTTTACTTCTGATTCTTGCATTCTATTCCTTCCCTTTGGGCCCACTTTTCCTTTCAATTGAAGACATCCTTTAATAATTGTGCTTATGAACATGCATTAATAGTAATCTTCCTTGTCATTTATTATAAATCCAAATCACCTTTATTTCTCTATTTTTTTCATGACTACAACTTCTTTATTATTATTATTATTATTGTTGTTGTTATTATTAAATAATTTGTTTAAATATATATATTTCACAACTTTGTATTCCCCAGGGTTTACCCACCACCTCCCCTCCCTGACCACTCTCACCCATCATCCTCTCCTCCCCCACTGTGTGCTTTATTATTTTTTAATTAAATAATTTATTTATATATAAATTTCACATCTTTGTGATCTCTAGGGTTTACTCCCCCACAATCCCTGACCACCATGTTCTCCTCTTTGGAGACGTGTCTTTTTAATTCTTTTTTTTTTTTTTTGAGACTAGGTCTCACTATTTTTGCCTGTGCAACTGTAGGCTCACATTGCCCAGGGTATCAAAGACTCAAGCAATCCCTAGCCTCAGCTTCCCAGGTAACTGGTATTACAGATTCGTGCCACCACACGTGCTATATTTTTTTGGAACTGGTTCTCACTATGTGCCCCCGGTGGGGCTTAAACCAGGATCCCTGGCCCCAGCCATGGCTTCCTAGGTTGCCACTTATAGGCATGCATCACCATACCCAGCCTTTCTTTTTAATTCACCTCCCCATTTTTCAACTGGGTTTTTCACTTTGTTTTAGTTAAGTTGTGTGAGTTCTTTGTGTACTTTTGTTATCAGACCCTTACCACTTTTATGGAGGGCCAAAATTTTTTCCTACTCAGTTGGATCTCTTTTTGTTTTCTCTGTTGTCTCTTTTGCTGTACAGAAACTTTATAGTTTGATGTAGTCCCAGCTGTTTTTGTTTTCCTTCATTTTTTACCTGCTATAGATGGATCCAGAAATGAATTTCTGGATTGTAACTCATGGAGGGTTTTGCCCATGTTTTCCTCTATGTATTTTATGGTTTCCCATCTTACATCCAAGTCTTTTATTCATTTTGAGTTGATTTTAGTACATGTTGTGAGGGAGCTGTCTTGTTCCATTTTTTTTGCATGTTTTGGACCAGTTTTCCCAGCACCATTTATTGAAGAGGCTGTGCTTGTTCACTGTAAGTTTTTCACTCCTTCATCGAAGATTAGCTGACTCTATATGTATGGTTTTTATTTCAGGGCACTCAATTCTGTTCCATTGCTCTGATTGTGTTTTTGTTCCAGTACCAAGCTGTTTTAATTACTATGGCTTTGTAGTATAGTTTGAAGCCTGGAATTGCAATACCTGTGTTCTCATTTTTTCTGGTCAGGGTTTTTTTTGATATTCAAGGTCTTTTGTTATTCCATAAGATTTCTGTAATTTTTGTTCTTTCTCTTTAAAGAATGTCATAGTAATTTTTTATAGGGAATGCATTGAATCTGTAGATTGCTTTTGGTAGGATGGCCATTTTAATAATGTTAATTCTTCCAATCCATAAGCAGGGAATGTCTTTCCATTTCCTTATGTCTTCTTCTATATCTTTTAGCAGTGTTTTAAAGTTTTCTTAGTTCTTACACATGTTTTGTTTGATTTCTTTTTCCTCTATTTGGACTTTTGCATATAGGAAAGTTACTGACTTTTATGTGTTGCTTTTGTATCTGGCTACCTTACTGAACTGGTTTATTATTTCAAGTAGTTATTTTGTGGATATTTTTTGGTTTTCTATATAGAGAATCATGTCATCTGCATATAATGATAGCTTCAGTTCCTCTTTTCCTATTTGTATCACTTTTATGTCTTTCACTTGCCTTATTGCCCTAGCTAAAACTTCCAATACAATGTTAAAAAGTAGTGGGGAGAATGGGCATCCCTGCCTGGTTTCAGATCTTAATTGGAATGATTTTAGTTTTTCCCCATTTAGGATGATGTTTGCCATAGGTTTGTCATAGATGGCTTTTATTATGTTGAGGTGTGTTTTTTAATCCCCAATTTTTCAAGGGCCTTTATCATGAATAGATACTGGACTTCATTGAATGTTTTCTCTGCATCTATTGATATTATCATATGGTTTTAGTTTTTCTCTTTGTTAATGTGGTGGATTATGTTAATTGATTTCCAGATGTTGAACCATCCTTGTGTCCCTGGGATAAATCCCATTTGGTCATGGTGAACAATCTTTTTATGCATCATTTGATTCAATTTGCCAGGATTTTGTTTAAAATTTTTATGCTCATGTTCATTAGGGAAATTGGTGTATAGTTTTCTTTCTTGGTGATGTACTTATTTGGTTTTGGTTTGAGTGTGATGTTTGCTTCATAGAATGTGCTTTGTAGTTTTTCTTCTTTCTCAATTTTTAGAAAGGTTTTAGTAGTGTAGGTGTTATTTCATCTTTGAATGTCTGGTAGAATTCATTTATAAAGACACCTGATCCTGGGTTCTTGTTTTTAGGTAGAGTTTTGATGATTACTTCTATTTTGTTGCTTGTAATTTGTTTAAGTTCTCTGTATCTTCTTTGTTCAATTTTGGATAGTTGTATCTTTCTAAGAATCTGTCCATCTCATCCAGGTTGTTGTATTTATTTCCATATAGTTGCTCATGGTAATCTCTTATTATGTTTTGAATTTCTTTTGTATCTGTTGTAATTTCTCCTCTTTGATTTGTGATCCTGTTTATTTGAATTTTCCCCCTTCTTTTCTTTGTGAGCTTTGCAAGGGTTTTATCAATTTTATTTATTTTTTCGAAGAACCAGTTTTTGATTTTGTTGATCTTCTGCATAGTCTTTTTGGTTTCTAGGTCATTTATTTTTTCTTTTGTTTTTATTATTTCTTGTCTTCTGTTTGGTTTTGGATTTTTTTTTGTTGTTGTTGCTCTTTTTCTAATTTTTCAATTTGGGAGATAAGGTTCTTTCTTTGGTTATTTTCTTGCTTTTTGATATGGGCCTGTATTGCTATGATCCTTTCTCTTAGATATGCTTTTGCTTCATCCCAGATGTTTTGGAATGCTGTGTCTTCTTTGTCATTTGTTTCAAAGTAGGTTTTAATTTCTTCTTTAATTTCTTCAATTACCCATTCTTCATTTAGTAGCATGTTGTTCAGTCTCCAGGTGTTGGATGCTCTTCTTGCTTTCTTTTCATTGTTGATTTCTAGTTTGATACCTTTATGATCTGAGAAGAAAGTTGGTATTATTTTAATCCATGTGTATTTTTCAAGTTTGCCTTGTGGCCTACTATGTGGTCAATTTTAGAGAATAATCCATGTGCATTTGAGAAGAAGGTGTATTCTTTTCCTTGTAGGTGTAGTGTCCTGTAGATATCTATTGGTCCATTTTGTCTACATCTTCTTTTAAGACTTTTGTGTCATTGTGTAGCTTTTGTTTTCTGATCTGTACTTTGTTGAGAGTGGGGTGTTAAAATCTCCTACTACATATGTGTTTTCACCAATATTTGTTTTCAGTTCTCTTAGTAGCTGTCTTAGGAATCTTGGTGCACCCTCATTTGGTGAGTATATGTTGATAATTATGTCTTTTTGATGGGTTGACCCTTGAACCATAAGGTAATGACCTTCTTTATCCTTTGTCATTTTTTAAAATTTTGAATTCTGCATTGTCTGCTTTAAGAATGGATACCCCTGTCTTTTGGAGGGGGGAGGGTTTGCTTGTAGAATTGTTTTCCATCCTCTTACCGTCAATCTATGCTTATCTTTTGGGATCAGATGTGTTTCTTTGAGACAGCAGTATGTTGGGTTCTGTCTTTTAATCCAGTCTGCAACACTGTGTGTTTTGACTGATGAGTGTAGCCCATTGACATTTAGAGTAATTATTGATATTTAGAGGTTCTAAATTGGGTTCCTGGTGGTCACTTGGGTGCTGTTTTAGTTTCTTCTTCTTTTGTAAATTATTCGTTCTTTTTATTCTTCTGCAGGTGTCAGTCCTAGGGATTCTTGCAATTCTTGGAGTGGGAGTTTGGTGGCAGCAAATTTCTGGAGCCTTTGTCTGAGAAGGTTCTAAGTTTTTCTTTGTAAAGAAAGGACAGTTTTGCTGGGTAGAATATTCTTGGCTGGAGTGTTTTGAAGATTCTCTTGGAGTGTTTTGAAGATTCTCTTGGAGTGTTTTGAAGATTCTCTCCTGGCTTGGAGTGTCTCTTTTGAGAAATCTGAAGTCAGTCTAATGGGTTGCCCATAGGTTATCTGTTTCCTCTCTCTTGATATTCTCATAATTTTTTCTTTATCTTTGGCTCTTGAAAGTTGTACTATAATGTGTCTTGCTGTGTTTCTTCTTTCATTAAAGTAGTTTGGTGTCCTTTTTGCTTCCTGTATGTCTATTTTTATTTCTTTCTTCAGATTTGGGAAATTCTCCTCCATTATTTCATTGAAAAGTCTTTCAGAACCTATGTCTTTCTCTTCTCCTTCTGGGATTCCAATTACTCTTATATTTGTTTTCTTTAGGGTATCTTTCATCTGTCTTCTTATTTTGTTTTTCTCTCTTTTTATTTCTTCATCCTCTCTACTTCTGTGTCCTCTAGTGTACTAATTCATTCTTCCATTTCTTCTAATCTGCTTTCCTGATTTTTCCCTGCATATTTGAGCTCTTCTATTGCTTTTCTTAGAAACTGTATCTCATTCAGCTTTTTATTTAGGGTTTCAATCTCATTCTTTTGTTCATCAATGGTATTGCTCATTTTAATGCTTTTTTATATTTTTATATTTTTCTACTTCTCTTAGCTCATTGAAAGTTTCTGAACGCTTGCTTAATCCATATCCCTTGTTTAATCCATATCCCATGTCCCTTGCTTAATCCATAACTCTTGTTTAATCATATCCCTTGCCTCTTTTAATGCTTTTAACAAGTAGATTCTGAATTCTTTGTCTGATACATATAGCATTTCTTCCATATCCTCCATGTTGGTTTCTGCAGATTGTTTATCCTTTGGTGGTGAGTTATTCTTCTTAGGGCCTGCTTGAGTATTTGTATTCTTCCTCCTTACTTTGTTTACCCTTTGGACTTGCTCTACGTATTGATTCACTGCTCTTCTAAAATTAGATATCATGGTGAAGCTGACCAAGTGGATATATCTTGTTTCAGTTGGCTATTTGGGGGGACAAGTTCCTTTTTAGTCAGTGGATGGGGTGCGTATCATGTGGTTTCAATTTTATTGTTTATCTTCTTTTATCATTGTTTCTCCTCTTTTAGATTGATGGGTTTTAAATGTTTCTTGGTACCCCATGAGCAGGTGGCTTTATTTAGTGATGTGTCTAGGGTTTGTCATATAATTCTTTTTGATTGGGGTGTCTTGAAAGACTTGGGTAGTCAGTGTCCTTGGTTCCCTAGTCTGGGCTGCTGTGCTGTGAACAACCTCTTTCACTGAGAGTTCCCGAGGCCATTAAAACTCAGTCTTTGATAAACTCAGTCCAGCCCTGGCTGAAAACCATTGAAATGCAGAATACAGGACTCTCCCTATTCCACAGGTGTGTTACCTTAGCAACAGGAGTTAGTCCTGTGTGACTGGGCTCTTCCGGGCTGTTGTGCTATGAACAGTCTCTCAAACTGGACTTTCATTGTGTACTTTAGTTTGGTTGTTAACTTGTTTTGACTTTTCCTCCTGACCTTTTGCTTGTTTTTCCTTTATCTATATATTACTGAAACCATTTGTTTCCTGTCTTTTTCTTTCTGACTTGTTTCTGCTAATATGATTTCTTCTAGGTACAACCATGTTATCATAAAATCATCAAATTTGTTATCTTTAATCGATGACTAATATTCCATTGTGATTATGTACCGCACCTTTTTCATCCATTCATCTGTTTTGGGACATTTGGGTTGTTTCCATGTCCTTGCAATTATAAATAGTGCTGTAATAAACATCCGAACATAGGTGTCCCTTTCTATAAGTACTGAGGTTTCCTTTGGGTAGATTCCCAGAAGAGCAATGCTGGATCAAATGGTAGTTCCATTTTGATTTTCATTAGTTTGAGGGCCCTCCATACTGCTTTCCATAGTGGCTGGACCAGTTTACATTCCCACCAGCAGTGTAAGAGTGTTTCTTTCTCTCCACATCCATTCCAGCACTTGTTGTTGTCTGTTGTTTTGATGTGGGCTATTCTTACTTTTTTGATTTGCATTTCCCTGACTTCTAGTGATATTGAACATTTTTTCATTTGCCTATTGGCTATTTCCTCTTTGAAGAAGTGTCTTTTTAATTCTTCTCCCCATTTTTTGACTGGGCTTCTTGTTTTGTTTTTGCTAAGTTTTGTGAGTTCCTTTGTTATAAAACCGTTATTCCTTTTGTGCAGGGCAAAATTTTTCTCCCATTCAATTGGGTTTCTTTTGTCCATTGTCTCTTTTGCTGTACAGAAGCTTTTTAGTTTGATGTAGTTCCAGCTGTTTATGTTTTCCTTCACTTTTTTTTCCCCAGCTGTAGATGTGTCCCAAAATGGATTTTTGAAGTGTCATTTATGGAGAGTTTTGCCCAAGTTTTCCACAATGCATATTATGGTTTCAGGTCTTACATCCAAGTCTTTTATCCATTTTGAGTTGATTTTTGTAGATAGTGTGAGGGAATTATCTTGGTTCATTTTTTTGCATGTCTTGGTCCAGTTTTCCCAGCACCATTTATTGAAGAGGCTGCCTTGTTTGAATGTTAGTTTGTAGAGGTACAAAAGTTTGAGCTGAGTTACTTTGACTTAGCATTTGAAGGAATGTATTTTTTTTGTCTCCTCATATGTTTTATTGTTATTAATTTGCCAGACCTTTGAAAGCAATCTGTTTTTTTTTTAAACTAATTTTCAAGATACATCCTGCTCCCTTTGTTCTTGAAAATTTGTAGTCTTATTCAAGTATACCTTATAGTAATTAGTGTTTGTGTATGCTTCTGGATATTGGACTTAATTTTTACCCTAAGGTCTTTCTTTAGCTTGAGGAAAAACCTTAGCAACTGTTCTTCAAATGTTGCTTTTATGTCTTTATGGAAAATTCCTTTAGACATATTTAAATTAAACTTCCATTTATCTTCTAAAATCCTTAATACTTTTTGCTATTCTTTTCTCAAATGTCTTTGTGATTCAGTCTAATGAAATCTTCAGTATGATCTTTTAGTTCCCTGGCAGTATAGTCTTTCAAAACTCCTTTTCACTATGTTCTTTATGTTTAATTTTTATACATTTTTAATTTACTTATTTAATTTCTTCCTGATTTTGCTTACCAAACTTTTTGCATTGCTAGTGGATATTATTCCTTTATTGCTTCAGAATACTTATTT
>PVHY01028366.1:0-15289 GCA_004024945.1 Uropsilus gracilis | reverse complement strand
TCTATATTTCAATTAGATTCTCTGTGGAGAGTCACTGAGATACTAGAATGAGCCCGAGGCAGGGAAAACTGGGAGAACCAGATAAGCTTTACAACCAAGGAATAACCTTGGGTGACTTGAAACCAACTTTGATTATCCTGATTCACTAAAAATGATTGCTTAGGAATGTTTAGTAGTATCTAATGATAATCTATTTTCTTTTAAGATATTGATTTCTGTCTTTCACGTTATAGTTCTCACACGCTCATGATAATTACCCTCACGCGGTCACTTCTGCCTCTCACTGAGATAATGCACCCACTACTCATTAGATGCCCCTCCCCGTGGAATGTCAAAGTAGCTCGTTTAAACAATATAAAAAGTGGCTTGCAAACCTACAAAAAAGCAGCAGATTCCTCGCTCACAAAATTCGTGTCTGTGACCATCATTCGCCTGCCTGAAGTTTTTCCTGTCTGCCTGAAGCCCACACTCAGCGGTCTTTCTTGCACGGCCGGTCCGTAGCACTGAGCCATTTTCCCTTCAGACACTTTCAGATTTAACTTCTTCAGCTCACTCAACTCTCCGCCCACATATCCTTTCAAGGAGGCCTAAAGTGACCAATACTGTAACCTCCCTTTCAAATTCGCCCTCCTCTGCCTTCCTTAACTTTTTTTCCTGTTCCACAGCACTTACCACCTTCTAGAATATTACATCATTCATTTATAAATACTTATTTAAATGTGCCTCCACTGCCCTCCTACTCCAATATGTAAACTCCATGAGGGCAGGGATCTTTGTTCATTGTTCTCTCTCGTGAGCCTGGAACAGTGCCTGGCAAACAGAAGGCTCTTTATAAATATTTGTAGAATGAAAAAAAATAAGGCAATAGTCAACTTCTTATGGTATGCTGGATAGGTCAGGCTAGTTTCTGGCTTCTCCATGCCTTTGCTCAGGTGTTTGTCCCTTGGTCTCATCCCAGTTCCTCTAGGGAGTTTCCTGACACCTCTTTTGTCTTACCCTGGGTGAGAGCTCCCACGCTATGCTCTATTCCATCTCCTCACATATTATAGCTATCTGTTCATGTGTCTGGCTGAAACAGGGCCACTGAGATGCAAAAGCTAAGGGCTCTGAGGGAGTTCAGAGCCAAACCAAGGGCTGTAGCTGTTTACACAATAGGGGCTATCGCTGGGTCACAGGACAGTGTGACTCACTGGTCACTGTCTGTGGGTTCTCATTTGCACAAACAATTGTAAGATATCGTAGGCTCAAGGGGTTTATTTCACAAATAGGGAAAACAAAGAGCTTACTGTGGCCACAAGAGGCCGGCTATCCCCGCAAACTCCCTAACTCCCAGCCCCCATCTGTCCTCACCAGCCTCAGCATCTTCACATGGCCTTTCACGCTGAAGCAGAAAGGGCGACCTTTGGTCACCTTCTTGGTGCTGGCCTGCCTGGCAGCACGTCTTTCCATTGAGGTCCCGATGGGCTAAGCCTCGCGCTGGGACTGCAACCGCCTCCAGGGACAGCCCTGACGCTTCCAGGCTTCCCACCCTTGTGAGCGCTTCTGCGCCTGCGCCTGTGGTTCGCAGTGCGCATGTGCAGCTGCCTTGGCGGGAAGGGGCGCCCCCCAGGGCCATGACTACTGCACCCCAGCCTTCCAGCAGACCTTTCCAGTCAGGAACTGCTCCGGGAGAGGAGCGGGAGAGGAGGGAAGCAAGGGAGGAAGGTTCCGAGAAGGCTGCCCTGCTTCCTCAGACCAAGGGCATCGCAAATGCCGCCTTCTTAGGATTTAACCTCGGTCACCCCGTCTAGAGAAGCTACTATCACCCTCTCTCCATAGAGCAGTTACTGCTCGCTGATGTATTTTTATTTTTGTCTCCTCCTGGTGTGTGCTCTATAGAAGAGTCTGCGGCCCTTCGCATGCTCGAATTCACTTGGGGTGAGTTCCACAAGCGCTCCTGCAAAGCCATGGCACCACCATTTGGAGCCTCTCGGGATGTGAAGTAAACGTGGCCCCGTTTATATGATTTAAATTCCATCTTGGATAACTCGGCCATCAACTCAGTCCATTCAGGCTCTTTGGAGCCTGCCCAGATCTGCTTCAGTCAAATCGGATCAGCAGGTACCTTCAGCGGCCTCACCCCAAGTCATTCATAGAAATGTTGAATTTCAGTCTGAAGTTTGTTTTACGGAGGGCGCAGCTGCCCTGTGCTACGTCTGTGGCAAATACAGGAAGTACAAGCCACGGTCGGGCTTTTCAGTAAGCAGATTTACAGGCTGATCGAACTCTTTTGCAAAAGCCTTCGATCTACCAGCTCAAGAGGTGACTCAGCTAGGTGTTCCTAACTGTGGGAAAGCTCTCCATCCAAACACTGGAGTACACACACACACACACACACACACACACACACACACACACGCACGTACTCCTGGCCAAAGTACAGCTTGCAGGGTCTGGATCTCTTTCCACCCCAGCCTCCACTTGTCTCTCCGGTTGGACTACTGCTTTGTGCCTCACAGAGGCATCTAGTATATTTGGAGTCCAGATCCCTGGAAACGTCAAAGTTGAAAGGAAAAAGAAGGCAGAGACTTGAATTCCAGCTCCACCCCTTAATAGACACTTCTGATCACTTGAAACAAAGGTATTGAAGTTTCCGAGAGCCAGCTAGAAGAAAGGGCGTGGCAATTCCCACTTGCAGGGTTGTCGGGAAAAGCAAACAACTCCATCAGTGTGCCCGAGGTGCCCGAGATTACAGGTGCCCACTTGGTGCTCTCGAATAATTAACGAGACCGACCAGTCGCTGGTGGTCTTGGCTAGCCATCTTCTGCGTCTCGGCACGTCTCGGGCTTAACCGGGCAGCGTCTGGTTAGCTGAGAGATTGGCGGGCTGCAAACGGCGAGCTCCTCACGTGGCATCCCTTGCCGCGGACCGAGGGCGAAAAGCGACGGGGCCCCTTTAAGAGCCGGGCTCCGGGCGGCGCGCGGGGACGGACGGGGCGCGCGGGCGGCTCTCGCGCCGACTCGCGCCGGAAGAACCGGCTCGGCCCGCCGGGCCATCATGTTGCGGCCTCTCTGGAGCTGGGCCGTTCGGGCGCTGCGCCGAGAGGGGCCGGGGCGCCTCGCGCTCGGCCCTGGGCCGCAGGGGGCGCAGCGTGGAGCCTGGCCTCTGGGTAAAGCATCTCCCCGTCCACGCCGGGCTGGCCGGGTGGCTGCCGCCCGCCCCGCGTCCCGCCCTCGGCCTGCCGTCCCGGCCCGCACGCCTAACTCCTCCGCCGAGGCGCCGGGATGTCCTCCCCCAGATAAAGGGGCGGGGGCGGGCTTTGGCCCGCACCCCAGACGCGAGTCGGCAGCGAGAGGGTGGGGCCGTGGCGGTCCCGGCTCGTCTTTTGCTCCGACTGGGGAGTGGCGCTTTAAAGAGTAGAATGAACCCCCGTCCTTATTGGCGGAGCTTCTCCCGCCCCTCCCCCCCAACCCGTGTCCCCCTTGCTCCTGGTGGGATTCTTTGGGTCCTGGGAAAGGCTGAGGCTGGGATCTGCAGTTAACGAGCCTGGGCCGCGAACTGGTTCCTGCGGGGTGTGTATTTTAGGCTCAGACCCCCTGTGTAGCCAGATTCTGGTGTTCTTAGGCCCGGGCCTGTTCAGAGGCACCGGTGATGGGTGGGGAGCGAGAGCACCCTGGATCCTAGGTGTGACGCCCAAGCTGCTGCCCACTCATCCTTGACCTCTGAGTGGAGGTCACCCTGCGTTTTAACCTGCTGGCCACCCTTCTAGGAGGGTCCCAATTATGTAACTGTCAGTGGAAGAACAGCCCAAGTGACAGCAGTCGCAGTGTCACACAGGGAGACACGGGTCCCACGTATCTTTGGAACAAGTGTAGAAACTGGTGTTTTTGTGGTGGTTTAGCAAAGGAGGAAAAAGAAGAGTGAGTCATTTAAATCTGAGTCTAAACTTTCTTTTGCAGATAAAGATAGAGAAAACGAAAAAGAGAGAAAATCAGTGGTAAGTCCCTCTTATGTGCACTGTCTAGTATAGGACCCAATTTTATTTCTTGAGGAGAGTCACGGGCACATAGTAGAAAAAAATATATAGGGGCCGGGCACGATGACACATGCCTTTAATCCTAGACTAAGAAGGGAGGCCAAGACTAGGAATTGCTTGAGTCCGTGGGTTCAAGACCCACCCGGGGCAACCTAGCAGGACCTAGTCTCAAAAAATAGCTGGGCATGGTGGCATGTGCCTATAATCCCAGCTACCTGGGAGGCTGAGGCTGGGAATCGCTTGAGTCTGTGGTACCCTGGGCAACATAGTGAGACCTAGTTTTAAAAAAAATAAATCTAGAGCATTTGTGGGGAGGGGGGGGGGTGGAAGGAGAAAAAGTCCATTTCTACCCCTGGGCTTCAGACTCCTGCAGAGGCCACGTCTCTCCAATGACTTGTATGCCTCACAGGTGCGAGCATGTGTGTATTCATATCTTTGGGGTAGATTTGGACTATAGCTTGATTATAAAAAGGTTTGAAAAATGTTTATTCTGATGTCATCTTGGGATTAGGGGTGCCAGCCTGGGTGTGTAGGAGGGTCTGACCACGCCCCCTACCTTCCATTGCTGAGTCTGGTGGGCGAACAGAGGGTCAGAGAAATGGGGGGGGGGTGAGGATCTACAGACATGGGTTCAGCCATCTCAGTCTGAGATGCCAACCCTGGCAGGACTGTGTCTGGTGGGAGGCTGAAGTCAAAAGCGGATGTATGGGAGTCTCACTGGCAGGGGTGCGCAGCAGTATTCAGGCCTCTCTCTTTAGAGGCCCAGTTCCATAAGGAGGCATCTGTGGTGGATAAGGAAGTGAGTGACTTGGCAGTGCTGGCAGGAGCTGTGCCTTGGCTGGGATCTGCAGAGGGCATGTGGTTTGGGCAGGTCATCTGGGTATTCGGGGTGATAGGCAAGAGTGCTTTCATGGAGCAGACTAGCAATCAAAATGCTTGAGGTTCATGGAAGTTTGTTTTGGACTTCTGGCCATGTGCCAGGAGTGACAGCCGGCACCACTGAAGGCCAGGTTGTTGAGTGGGGTGGAAATGCGTGCATCATTGTGCTGTTAGTTACTGAGCACGCGCATTCATAGTTAGGCCTCTCTTAGGTGCTGTTGGGTGAGGTTTGATACGCCCCAGACACATAGTTGGTTATGGAAGCGGGTGTGAAGTGGTAGTGAATTGAGGTCCCCGTGGACAGCACTGTGAGGGAATGTCTGGGCTGAACTGCAACTGGAACATCAGTCATCACACAGAATTAACAGATTCCAAGGGTGGACTGGAAAGAGGGGTCAGTGACTAAATATTCACAGAGAAGCAAAGACATTCCCCCCCTGCCTTTTACAGCATGTGTATCTTCAAATGCATATACACGCAACATGTATTCTGACCATAAGCATAGCACACAAAGACTGTGAAAACATTGTAGACAGCCCTGCCCAGCTCCACTTCATAGATCGCTGCTCTTAGTTTCTGTTGGCTATTTCACTAGCACATTTTCTGCACAGCTGCATGTTTATTTTATAAGCTTTACTTACACGAAGATCGCTTTTAAAAGAACTTGAGTCAAAATGTGGACACTGGATATTAACACTTGTACTGTAATTGGGAGGAGGAAATTGCAGGAGAGGCTCTGCCTCAGTATCTCCAGAGAGTGAGTCTGAATGATGCATTGATTCTTTGTTTTTATTATTATTTAAATTATTTATATATATATTTCATATCATTGTGATCCCTGTGGGTCACCCACCACCTCCCCTCCCTGGCCACTCCAGCTGGTCTCCTCTCCCAGTTGTGTACTTTCGTTTGGTTGTCCATGTATTAGTGAAACCATTTGGTTTCTGTCTTTCCTTCTGACTTGTTTCTGCCAATATGATTTCTTCTAGGTACATCCATGTTACCAAAAAAAATCATCAAATCTGTCATTTTTCATTGATGCATAATATTCCATTGTGTATATATACCACATCTTTTTCACCCATTCGTCTGTTTTGGGATATTTGGGTTGTTTCCATGTCCTTGCAATTATAAATAGTGCCGCAGTAAACATCTGGGCACAGGTGTCCCTTTGTACCCACATTGAGGTCTCCTTTGGGTAGATTCCCAGAAGCCCAATTGCCAGGTCAAATGGTAGTTCCATTTTCATTAGTTTGAGGGTCCTCCATACTGCTTTCCATAGTGGCTGGACCAGTTTACATTCCCACCAGCAGTGTAAAAGTGATTCTTTTTGAAGGGAGTTGGTTGACAGCAGTGTCTAGGTTTCAGATGTGCCTTTTCTCCCTCAGCTCCTGGGGTGTCACACCATACCCCTCAGCAAATGCCCATTCCCCATCCATCACCAACCAGTTGGCCCCCCTCTGCCAGCTTCCTCCCTCCACCCGCTTGCCCTCTGATGAGCAACTTCTGCAGGACAGACATTTCTTGAGGGAATTTATTAGTAACTACTAAACATAAGAGTAGTCAGTTTCCGGGCAGTGAAAGAAGTGTTTGAAGTGTGGAATTGGGCTCCCAGCAGAACTGGGTTCCCAGGCCGGCTGTGCTCTTGATTAGACTAGGTGGGCAAGACCTTAATCTATAGGACCTCAGTTTCGTCACCTGTAGAGGGGGCAAATGAGAGTTAGTGCCTGTGCTTGTTCAGGAGCCAACACTAAATGCTCAGGATGAGCAGGGCCTGGCAGCATCTCCTCCTGCTAACAGGGGCAGAGCTAGGATGGCATTTCCTGAGGGTAGTGGAGTTGAGTACATCCAGCGCCTGGGAAGATCTCTCTTTTGATGCCATGATGACAGTCTTAGACAGCTACTGAAGAGTACTTAGAGCTGACAACAAGGGTTTATGGACTGGGATGCCCACCAGCAGCATGTTTTATAATATCTGGAAAATGGGCATCATAGCACAACTTTATTAAAAATCCCACACAGGGAGAACGTAACATCCACCAGCAGCGATTTCGGTGATCTACGATAGAACATTAGCCATTCATAGTCCTGTCTTAGAAAAAGATCTAATGACCCAAAAGATACTGTGTAATAGTTGAAAGTAAAAGCCAAAGAAGGTAAAGCATGATCCATATCACAACTGTAAACTGTTTAGGGGGGTAAAAAAAAAAACAAAAAAAAAAACAAAAAAAAAAAAACTTCTACAAACTGTGACTGATGCAGAAATTCCTTGTCTCGTTGAGACCAATGGGAAGCCTTAACAGTGGGTGTGTATAAGGGCAAATTTGGGGGGTGCATATGGGGAGTCTTCTCTTAGTTCTTCTCTTAGTTCTTTTTTAATACAACATTGGTCATATTTGTGTAGTTATTAGTGTCTTTATGGTCCTCCCTATACCACCCTCATCCCTCCCCACTCCAGTTACGCCAATCCTCTCTCGCTGTCAGTCGGTTGTTGGTTGATGCTGAACTCACTGGTCTCTTTCCTGGAGCGATGTCCTCTTTCCTGGGTGAGGACCTCTGCTCCTGGAACGCAGCTCTCCAGGCTGCTGGGATCTCCAGGACAGCCAGTCCTTGCACGTCAGGAACCTCTCAGGGCAGGGGTATGGAGTGGTGCTCCAGGCTCCTTTGTTGCTGCGGCTCTCCCTATAGTGGAGGTGACGGTCATGTTGGCTGTCTCCTTGCTGGAGTCTGTCCCTTGGTGCTGCTTCTGTCCCATATAGTTCTGGCATCTGGTTTGGGAACCCGATTACCTGGTCACTGGTGGTGGATGAGTTCCTCGGTGGGGACAGCAAGGTTCAGTACCTCCTTGCTGGCAGTTTACAGTTCTGCCTGGGGCTGTAGCCATACCTTTGTGGCTTTCCTCCTGTTATTGGAGAGGGAGGGAGCTTTGCTCACCTTGCACACATCTCTGGACCAGGAACTTAGCTCCCCCGGCTTGGAGACCTTGGAGGTGGAGCTCTCTGACAGCTCACCACAAGAATTAGTCTCTCAGTCTTGTTTCTTGTGCATTCTTGTGGTCCTACCAGGTGATGTGTGTACCCAGTGCCATCATTTGCAGCTTTCCCTTCCTGGGTGTTGTCTCTTAAATGTTAAATGAAAAGTCCTAATGTGCCTTTGTCTTTTGCCAGATTTGCGTGGAGGGCAATATTGCGAGTGGGAAGACGACGTGCTTGGAGTTCTTCTCCAGCTCAGCAGATATCGAGGTAAGGTCTTCGCACCGGGTTCAAAGGACCTCCACAAACGTGATGGAGTCGTTTATTGGGGGTTAAGACCAGCTGTGTCCAATGGACATGTAACATGAACCACAAACCCAAATCCTGCATGGATGCTTAAAGTTTTTACTAGCCTCACTAAAATACACCAAAAAACTTTTTAGTTAATTTCCAAGTAATTGCAATTTATATTCTGTAACACAGTATTACTACAGTACGTGGGTATAATGTAGTCCATAATCTATCAAAGCATTTGAATATATTATAATAGACCATGAGTTTGTATTGTAATAGCTTAGGAAATATAGAGCATAATTTATATGTAAATATAGAGCATAATTTATATGTAACATGTTACATATGTAATTTATATGTAACATGTAGCATAATAGATCAGATCAGCATATACTCAATATAAAAATCACCAGGGAGCAGTGTTGCATTCCATCTCTCACACTGTCATCTCTTACACTGACAGCAGACCTCGGTGTGGACATTTCGTGTCTTTCGCTCGTGGTTGCCGTGCATGGCCGTGGCTGCTGTCTGGTGGGCACAGGCCTAGAGCTGTCAGTCTGGCCGGGAGAGAAGTCTGTGTGTGAAGGGAGTCAGTCTACCCTGTGGGCCGGGCGGGGACGCCAGTCATTGGCTTGGGGAAGCCCACTCAGACCTCAGCTCACTGCTCCCTGACCTCCCCAGCGAGGCTCCCTTCCCGGCTGTACTTCTTCTGTGCCCACGTGCCCGTGTTATACTACTCAGGATTTGAAAATGAACGTTGATTTTGTGTGACCTGATTAGTGCCTGTTGCCCCTGGATATTTGAGGTGCCGTGGAGGTGAGGGTTGGGGTGGCCTGCACTGGGTCCTTGATGCCTGGGATGGCCCCTGGCACAGTGGATCTGCCTTGTTGAGGGGCCACCCCTTGGACGGAGCACATCTGTACCCTGGCAGCTGGTGGGCCTAAGGGGAGCAGCGTATCGGAGAAGTGGAGCAGGGAGCTGAGGGCCCAGAACAAGGAACAGGGGACTGAGGAGCAGGGACTGATTCACAGCAGAAGGGATCTTTGAGCTGGGTTCTGACGGATGCACAGGGATTTCCCCTGTGCTGAGCTCTGACGCGAAATGAAGTGAGGTGGGCTTGATGGACAGAAAGAAACCCGGGAGCAAACACACAGCGTGTAAAGGTGGTTGCCTTCGTCCTTGTGACCTGTTCACATGCACTTGAAGGCCCTCGGAAGGCCACAGGGGCTCACAAAAGCCTGACCCCACAAGTGCCTTTAATATCTTTTTTGGTACGCACCTGCACACTCGAGTCCTTTCAGAGTCTGGGATTGTCTAGGTCTGAGTGTCCATGCCTCACATGGAGAACCTAGCAATGCTAACAGCTCTTCTCTGCATCTCAGGACGTGCAGGGTATTGCAGAAGTCAGCAGTCACATAGAAGGTGCCGACTGAGGACCAGAGGGAAAGCACCTCCCAGGCTGTGAGGCAGGGCATGCTGAGAGGAAATGGGACTCTTAGTAGCAGGCATGCTGGCCCCAGAGAGCTCGGGGGAGATAGAGGCAGAGGACATTGGACAACGGGGCCACGCTGACTGTCTGGCTTCCCTTTTAGCATGTCTCAGCCCCTGTCCTGTTCACTGTGGGTGGGCTAGAGGGGCCAGGATGGAACACAGAGAGGAGGGGGCTGAGTGGAACCCACCTTACTCCCAGGTGCTCCTAGGGTTGCTGTCTAGGCAGGTGCTTGTGCTTACATTGGGGTGGACAGAGCTGTTCTGGGGCTGTTTCTGTAACTCATGTGAGTGCTGCGTGTGGGTGGACCTGTGGCCTTGAGAGAGGGTTGCTCACTGTACATCCCACCCATATATCGATGTTCCCCACCCCAGAAGCCAGATCCCAGGAACACAGCTCTCTGTTTTTTCCCTTTCTAGGTATTAACGGAACCTGTGTCCAAGTGGAGAAATGTCCGTGGCCACAATCCTCTGGTGAGTGGACCGTTGTCTCTGAGAACCACTAGCTGCCACTTACGCGCCGGGCATGGTGGTGCTTGCTGATGCCTGTGCCTTCCGGCCCGCCTCTCCCCTCCCCACAGTGGTGTCCTCGTGGCCCTTCTGGAGGGCCATGGGAAATGGCAGCCTATTGGCATTCCGAGGTCAGGATCTGCAAGGCTTGGCTCGGTGTCCACAGAGCTCAGAAGCTCCCTTGGGGATGGTTGACCTCACCGTCGGGGTCAGCCCTCCCTCTCCTGCTCAGAAGGCTGTGCTCCAGATGCCTGAAAGAGATGGGTGGAGCCTTGGGCCTCTAAGAGGGAGCTTACAGAAGTGGTCACTGGTTCTGGGCTCCCGCCCTGTCCATGCAGAGACAGTCTCATTGTTGAGGTGGCGCAAGATCACACAGATGGACAGATGGAAGCTTGGGCTCAGGGGGACAGATGGAACCTTGTGCTGTCCCCTCATTTCCAGCAGTACAACCAGCATCTCTTTGCATGGTTCTTTCGCCTCTGCCTTCCACAGGCAATGGGAACCATACCTCAGTTGGCTCATGTTGGTTGCTAGAAGGTAGTGTGCTGCCCAGCACTCAGTAGGCCCTTGTTCCTTCATTCCTCCAAGCACTGTTGCTTGCATACCTACCATGTGCCAGACACTGCCCAGGGGCAGGTTGGGGAGCAACTCAGATCCCGCTGTCCTGGCCCAGGGTGCCAGCATGGGAGGCACGAGATGGCAGCCTCGAAGAAAGTCAGAGTAGGGTGTGAGGAGCCGCTTATGGAATGAAGAAGAAATTGAGGCAGAAGAGATTGATAACGATCAGAGAGCAGTTAACTCACAGCCCTGGGACCACAGAGCATGATCTGAATTGGTCCAATTTAATGCAATTATGAACATCCTTGTATAGTTTGGCAAGGAAATAATCATAATAATCTAACAGGGAAGGTGAAACTCAATCCCAAAGTGTACGTGACAAACAGCAGGGACACAGGTGATAACAAAGGGATCTACCTTGGCGGGGGGTGGAATCATCATCATCTATCAGTCATAAGTCTCCCGAGGCGTTCCAGAGAGGTTGGGAGACTATGTCACAGGGGAGAGACCAGCTATCGACCACCCCACAGTGTGCCAGAGGGGGTGAGACAAGATAAAAAGTGTTCTTTTTATCATAGCTCATCTCTCATCCCATTCCCACAACTCTTAGTAGAGGGTAGAGGTTCCAGAAATAAGGACCCAACTCCCAGAATCCTGGAGGCATGGAATGAACGTTATGTTATCCCCGTGTGTGGGGGAAGATGGAGTCATTTTCTTTGGGCCTCACAGAGTAGCCTCATCAGCGTTGCTGTTCTCCAGGTGGCAGGGCAGGTGGTAGGGAAGACAGCGGAGCTGGAGGCCACTGTGGCTGGGGATGCCGTGTCCCAGGACTGAGTTCTGGTCTCAGAACCCTGAGTGCTGTTGCTCCCAAGTGCCAGGTTTCCCGTAACAGTTTTATAGTACAAATAAAGCAGGATTAGAGCCACTGGCTTTTTTTCATTTTTAGCCATTGTTATTTTCAAAAATAAGTTTTTACTGCGGTGCTGCTTTATAATGTAGGCTTCAGGGGTCCAGGGCTTTTGAGGCTGATGTTTTTACACAGGTTGAAGCTTTGATGACAAGGCTGAAGCCGCCTCTTTCTGAGTTGGGTTTTGGCTAGGGGAAGGGGGGTGTTTCTGAGCCACTGGCAAGGGGCGCTCTGCTCACCTCTCTGAGCTTGTCTTCACTGCAGTCCGGATAAGCTGCAGTCTGTGGAGCAGAGCCCCGGGCCTTCACTCCGCAGCACCAAGGGAGAACGTGACAATCTGGAAAAAAGCATCAGCAAGTAGAATATGAAGCAGGAGGTGCCTGGCACTACAGGTGGTAGTAAGACCTAAGCCTCTGCTTTAGATGGGGTGGCTGCAGGAGGCACCTGGGGTTTGTGGGAGCAGAGACCTACACAACAGTGAGGGAGTGAGCAGCGTGGCTGTCAGAAGGAGGGGCAGAAACACAGCACATGCAAAGGGCCTGAGGTGGGTTTGTGCTCCATGGCTCAGAGAGTGGTGGGAGCCTGATGTGGTTGGAAGCCCGCTTGAGCTTGTGACGTGGTAGTGGGAGACTAGAAGATACACGTGTTTCCTTCCGGCCCTGTGGGCTTTGGGGAATGCTGTGGGTTTCATACTGAGTGCAGTGGGAAGCCTGAAGCAGGTTCACAAGAGCTGGTAGGGGTTGGACAGGCTTACTTTGGCTGCTGGACAGAGAACAGACTGCGGGGGGCTCAGCAAATCTCTAGAGATGCTGTAGTGCTTCCTCCCAGGCCTGATGGCTGCCATGCCATTGCTAAGTGTCTATCTCTGTCCTTTCTACTCTGAGGGCCCCGTGACCACAGTAGCTTCCGCTCTGGCCCCAGCTCAGCCCCATGGAGGCCTCATGAGGTGGCTGACAAGGACAGGAGAGACCGGGGCCCAGTAGCGCATGGAGGTGAAGGGCTCCCTCTCCCTTTGCAGGCTCTGATGTACAGCGACGCCTGCCGATGGGCCCTCACACTGCAGACGTACGTGCAGCTCACCATGCTGGAGCAGCACACCCGTCCTCAGGTACCTTGCACTTGTTCTGTTTCACCTGTACCCTTGTCTTCAAACTGGTGGGCTCCAGTTGCCTGGAAGGAACCCCCTCTCCCCCCAAGGAGGCCTCTCTAGGCTCTGAGTTGCTCGGCCTCCTCTATGGGGCTGAGGGTCTGTTGTAGCTTTGTGAGGACCACTTCTGCGCCCCCAGCCACCCCATCCACTCAGCCAAGGAGTCGCCATCCTCGGGCCTGAGCTTTCACTCTGGCGTGTCTGGCTCAACACCGTTTGATTCTGCTCTGCTCCAAGTTTGGTTCCTGAACGGAGAACCCCAGTGGCGCCCGGTCGCTTGTTAGAAGTGCTTGTTTTGTCCCTGGCCAGCTGACTTGGTCAATCTGGAGAGGAGGCCCCACGGTTTGTATTTGGTCGCGCTCTCCAGGGAAACGCGATGCCTCTGTGTGCAAACTGGAGACCCACTGACCCAGCTCCCAGTGTTTAGGGCTTGCTCTTGAGAGCATGGTTGGCTTGGCCTGGGTCTGGGGTCATGCCGTCACAGGGGCGCAGGCACGGCTGCTCCATCACTTGCCCCTTGCAGCTGGTGAACAGAGGATCCTCTTTGAGGACGGGCTAGCAGAGGCTCTGAGGGCTCTGGTGGCTCACAGCTGCCCACTTGGCCTAGGAGATGGGTGTGCTGGGGCAGGCTTGGAGCAGGGGGGTGTGCGAAGGCCCCGGCAGCCAGGTTGCCAGCTTCATCCCTGGCTGCGACTGCGTGACCCAGGGCCGCACGAGAGGAGCACAACCTTAGGAACGTCTTTTCCCCCAAATATCTGTGTGAATGGTACAGGCTGGAGGGTCCTGTGTCTGCACTCTGTCGACGCTGCTTTTTGGCAGCTTGCTGCAAACCCAGCTGTGTCTGGTACATTTGAGTCTATCCTTCCTGCCTCGAGGAGGTTCTCAGACCCCGACATTAAGGAAAACGAGCTGTGAGGAAACCAGGGCCTTGTGTTCACACTGGCCAGGATTCTCTTACTCTCGTCTCTGTTTTCTGCAAACAAGTGCCAGGAACTTACCTAGGTGACTGTCATGGAGCAAACCTTTGTTCCTCCACTTAAGAAAAACGACTCCAGAGATGAACGCGCTAGGTCAGATGAGCAGAGAGCAAGTGCCAGAGGGATACAGGGCGAGTGGGAGCTTGCGGAGACGGGCGGTGTAGGAAGGGATGGAGGGATGGAAGGCAGGGGAGTGGAAGGAAGACGGACTGGGCGGGTCAGGAGGAGCTGGGTCTATGACTCGGTCAGCCTGTTTGATGGTCCTGGATCTCTGAGTGCTGTAGTCTGGAGTCAGCAGCTTGGTGTCCCCGTGGGTCACTGTGGACCAGGGGTCAGGCGCGAGCACCAGGTGGAGAGGGGCACCATCAGCGTCCTCCCCCTCTCGCCTGGGCACTGTCCTTCAGAGCTTCCAAAGGACCGCTGTGGCCCCAAGCACCCCTGTGAGGAGGCAGCAGGCTGGCAGATCTGGCATCCTTGTGGGTTTCAGAAGACCAGACCTTGAACCCCCAGGATCATCCTGCAGCGTGGCTTCTGGGTCCCAAGCGGCAGGGCCCTCCGTGTGAGCAGGGGCATCCTGTTCAGGGCCATGGCAACCCCGCCTTGGCACTCGGCTGTGCTTGGCTGGCCAGCACTTGGCAGTTTTTCAAGCACTCGCCCAGACCCACAGCGCGGTTGAGAACCCTGTGAAGGAGGCCGCTGCGCCCCAGGTGGGGGTGGGGCCAGGGACAAGCAGCGTCACGTGTCACGCTTGGCGCGCATCACGTCCAGTGCATGGTCTTGGCCGCTGCCTCAGTCTCCTCCTGCTTCTCTGCACTCAGTGGGGCCACAGCTGGGGAGCACGGCGGTCTGCAAGGTGTCCTGAGTCAGCGCGTCCCTTTTTCTCTCCCTCTAGACGTCACCCGTTCGCTTGATGGAGAGGTCGATCCACAGCGCAAGATACGTTTTTGTAGAAAACCTGTATAGAAGGTACTGGTGGTTTGCTAAGCCGTTGTTTTTTAAGAGATGCAGAGGGGGTGTGATCGTTCAGGTGGTACGCGGAGCCCTTCTAGGCCCCATGGTTACCCACAGCTGTGTGACAGCCGCCCACGGAGCCTCGGCGTCTGGGCTCTCTACCTCACTGCTCGTCCTGGGCGCATGTCAGCCGCCCCCTCCCACCGTGGCTGCCTCCATATGTCTGGTCCGATTGGTCTGGAGTGGAAGCTGCCCGGGTTGGGGGGGGAGGACGGACTCATCTCCCTTCCCCTTTCATCCTCCGGGGACCAGCAAGCCGGCTTGGGCACTGGCACCTCGTGGTGGCAGGGGTCCGGGCACCAGTGGGGGTGCACGAGGCCTCCTTTTCCATTGGCTGAGATCTCCTTGGCTGGAGCAGATCACACGTGCCACCCCCAGTCGTTAGGGCCAGACGCCCTTGGGGCACCTGGTGGAGTTGGGGGAGGGGGACAGGTGAGGACACGTGGGGCCGAGGGTGGTCGGCCTAGACCGTACGCACGTTCGTTGTGGTTTTCACTCAAAGTTGTCATCTGCCCGGGGGGGGGGGGGGGG
>PVHY01028365.1:0-15300 GCA_004024945.1 Uropsilus gracilis | reverse complement strand
CACCCGCCTCCCCACCGTGTCCTTGGGCCCCAGTCCCCGAGGGGCACAGGGTGGGGATTCCCTAGGTGTCACCTTGAACCCACCTGGTGGCCAGCTCCCGGGGGCCGCAGTGTGGGTGTGGGGGGCGCTCGCCCCCGGGTGGCATGTCGCAGAGCTGTGCATGTCGCAGAGCGCAGTGTCAGGCTCGGGGAGGCCGGATGCTCCACGAGAGCCCGGATGGGCTGCTGCCTCCTCCATCCCTCCTCCATTCTCTGGAGAGCTGCTCCGGGCACCTGCAGCTGCCGAGAAGCAGCAGGGGCACCTGAGGGCCAGGCTTGTCCTGGAAGGACGAGGGACAGAGAGGCCCCGGGCAGGGGGCGTGGCCGTAGGAGCTCAGAAGGCCCAGCGAGCCTCTCCTCACTGCTCCTCGCTCCTCGTAGGGAAAGCTCCGAGCCTGCGCTGAGGGCACAACGCCCATTCCTGGCATGAAGGGGCATGAAGTGATGCGCCCCTACTGTGCGCCACACACAGTGGGGCGGGAGTACTTGGTGGGTGTCCGCTTGGAGACAGGCCTGGTTCTGCATTCCCCCTACCCTTCGGGGGGCCTGGAGTCTCCGCGAGGAGGGGGCGCTGGAAGGAGGCGCAGGGGAGGGCGTGCTCCCTTCGAGGGAGATCGTGGAGCAAGGGCAGGGCTGGGCTCACCTTCGGGTGCTGGGGATGAGCGCAGAGCAGGGTGGCTGAGGGAGGGCTGTGAGGACGAGTGGGTGGGGCCCGAGCACAGGTGTGCTGAACAGACGGGCACGGGGCAGGATGTGCCCTGCATCCACTGGCCGTGGCAGGCCGTGCCGGGTCCTTTTCCTCAGAGACTTCGTGGGACCCAGCCACCCTCGGCCTGACTGCAAGCCTGGGGGTGCGGATCAGAGGAGCTAGGCCATCCCTTGATCAATTCCGAGCCTGGCTGGAGCTTGTCGGGGTCACTCCCTCTGAGCACCTGTCACGTGTCATCCCTGTCCCAGGCTCCTCACCTCAATTTGATATGGTGACCTTGGGAGGGAGCCGGGCTCTGCGCAAGTCACAGCAGCACCGCTCCGCTCGAGCCAGGGCTCAGGTGTGTGCGCCAGTCCTTGCCGGTACTCTTGTCCTTTATCCATCATGCAGCGCCAGCTAAGCTGCCTCCCAGCCTGTGCCAGCGCTGTCCTTGACACTCAGGAGGTGCTTCTGCCAGCACAAGCCCGGCAAGCGTACCACCCCTTCATCCAAACTCCCCAGACCACCCCTCCGTAGCGTGTCTTGCCCCTGGAAGCTTCCACCCCCTGTGCACCCCACTTGTTCAGTTCAAAGTCTTTCCTGTTTGCTCACGGAACGATCCCGGCAGTAGCCTGGACACATGTAAGTACTACTCATAGTCCCATTTTCCTGATGAGGGAGTCAAGACTCAGAGAGGCTGAGTGACTTATCCAAGGTCACACAGCTCTGGAGTAGCAGAACCAGGATTGCAACCCTCATGTCTCAGTTTTTAGCCTGTCGTTGCTAGCAGCGTTTTACGTTTACTGGTGCCTGAGCTCTGTGCGGAGTGTGGGGAGGGCAGCGGTGACCAGGATGCCTGCTGGCCTTGCTGTGTCAGGCCGGGGGGCGCTGTGCTAGGTGGGATGAGGTTGGTGATAGAAGTGCGTGGCCCTTCTTGGGGGTGACTAGAGGAGGTGGCCAGGGGCCTGCCGGAGGGCAGAGTCCCCAAGTCGCTGTACAGCGATAGGCATTGACCTCACCAAGCACAGAGCGGGGGGATGGACTGGTCAGGCAAGGTCAAAGGCACCTGGAGACCTTCTGAGGAAAAACTATTAAAAATTTTTTTTAAATTTGATTTTATTTTCTTGATACAGATTCAGTCATATTTGTATAGTTACGACCCATTGTATATCCCTGCCCCCCCACACCCCCTCCCGTGGCCCCCACCTCCCTTTCGTTGCAGGTCACTGGCTGGTATCTGGCCCGTTGGTCTCTTCCTTTCACTGGTGCAGTGTCTATCTCCTCGGTGACTGCGCTCTGGGACTTTGCAGCCTGTGCTGCTTCGATTTCCAGGGGTGCCCCTGTAGCAAGTAGTCAGTCCTCGTGTGTGTGAAGCCTCGCTGGTCAGTTGGGGCCAGTTGCGTCACGCTGCTATCCGGGCTCCTTTGTTGTGAAGCTTCCTGCGATGGAGGTGGCTGTCTCCTTTCCTCCAGCCCTGTGTGATCACGGGGATTCTTGCCACCTTGTTCATGTTGGCTGTTTCCTCCATCCCGGGGGAAGCTGGTCTTTGTCCCTCAGATGGCCAGGGATGGAGCTGGCACCTCTGTGGGCAGTGGGGGGGGGGGCTGACCTCTGGTTCCCTCCCACTTCTAACAGACCAAGACAGGAACAAGGAAAACCACCAGTTCAGCTGCAGACATTCAGGAAAGAAGAATAAAGGCCCTGGACGCATTTGACACTTGGGTGAGACCGTTTTGGAAACCAGTGTGAATGGAACCACAGGGATCAAACTGTAAAACCCACGGAGCGATGACCTACCCCAGAGCTAACCTGCAGTGACTCAGGGGGCAGGGATGCAACCCCAACCCCCGATCCAGTATGTGTTCTCGACACCAGTGCCACACCTCCTTCCCCAAAAGGGCTGCAAGGAGAGCCACAAAGCAGGGGCTGTGACCCCAGAAAAACTGGTCACTGGGGAGAGGAGAGGAGCTGGAGCCACCACCCACTGGAGTTTGTCTCCACGAGGGGACCTCTCCCCCCACAAATGGCTGGGAGTTGGGAGCCCAACTCCAGACGCCAAAACCACAGGCCCTGGAAACAGCAACATGGAACAAATGCCGGGATGGAGGAAGCCGTTTTGTGGGGGGCACTGAAGTGCTGGGAAGGGGAGCTTGGGGACTGACTCAGGACAAAACCAGGCTGGGGGGATCCTGATGGTACATGGAGGTGCTCAGGCAGGGCCAGTTGGGGCACGCTGGGCTCCAGAGAACCGCCCCATGCAGCCCATCACCGTGCTCTGGGAGCTTGGCGGCCTGAGGTGGGGCCAGCAAGAGTCTCAGGCTGGGCCACATGTGACCCTCGATTCCGCAGGGACTGGAGCTGGCGGAGGGCGGCTGGAGGGCCTTGTCCTGGGCAGGAAGGCGTGCTTGAGCAGGAGCAAGTTCCCAGCTGCCAGAACAATGCCTCGTCTGCAGAGCGCTTTCCCAGATGCTTCTCACTTTTCTCCCTCCACATCCGGGAAAGCTGCTGGGGAAGCAAAGTGGGGCTGAGGGGCTGAGGGCTTGGCCAGGAGCAACTGGACCAGGGGTGCAGAGGGGGACCTGGGGTTTCCTTTGTCCCGGCCACCTCTGCGACCCCGCTGATCCAGACAAGCCACGTAGCCTTTGTTTTGTTTTTTAAATAATCTTCTATCGGGTGACATAGTTTACAGAGTTCCTGTACTATAAGACGCGAGTGTCAGTGCTTTCTTTTGTGGCTCCGTCAGTCAGAATGCATGTTTTTACATATAAACACGATGACAATCATTTTTATTTTATTAAAGTTTTTTTTTTATTTTGTATTTTTCGTGTAACATTGTTCAGGTTTGTATGGTTGTTGTTCCCCTTAGGTTTGGCCCTCCCTTCTCTATTGTACCCTTTATTCCACACCCTTCCCCCACCCCCTTCCCCCCTTCCCCCTTTCTGGCCACTCCAACTCCTCTCACTGCAAGCTGTTAGTCCGTGTTTGGCCCACTGGTCTTCTCTTTTCTGGAGCGATGTCCTTCTTCCTGGGTGCGGACTTGCACCCCTGGACCGCAACAGACCAGGTGTAACGGAGGCGGGTGGTCAGGCCGAGCACGTCGGGAACTTGTTGTGGAGCAGATACGTGGTGGCTTCTCCAGGATCCTTTCTGCTGCCTGTCATGTGTCGCTGATTCCTTGGTTTGGGAGCCCAACTCCCAGCCGCTGGTGGTGGAGGCGTTCCTTGCTGGGGACAGACTTCCCAGGTGGTGGCTCCAGCTCCTCTCCTCTCCCGTGTTAGCAGCTCTGCCAAGGGGCCACAGCCACATCTCTGGCTTTCTTCCCCCACTGATTGGTAAAGGAGCGAACCTCAAGCCACATAGCCTCTGGTGCCTCCTGTCAAGTGGGTGAGGACAGGCTTTCCTTGGGGGTCGCTGGACAGGGATTGGGAAGAGTCCCACAAAGTACAGAGTGACCTCAGGGTGCAGCAGGTGCTCGGTCAGCGTTCGTCAGCAGGACACCGTGAGCGTGTGAGGAGGGTGCTCCCCACGAGGATGTGCACACGGGCATCCATGTGCCCGGCTTTGGTTGGCCGCTGTGTGGGCACGGTGGCAGGCCAGGGCACGCATGGAGTGTGTAAGGTGCCCATGGGGATGCCCACAGGGCTGCTGCCAGGTTGGGGGTGCTACCTAGCCAGTAGCAGCCAGTAACACCCTCCTCCTCCCTCACGGGGACCCCTCTGTCTGGGTCAGTCATTGCCTGTGTCCTCGACCACGTCTTCTGCACCCTGTCACTTGCAGATGCCCAGAGAGGCCACAGCCTTGCTCCGAGGTGGCCCTGGGGAGCTGCGGTGGTGGGTACAGGCCCCCGCCCCTGGTCTGGAGGGCAGGCTCGAGTCTAGCAGGAATCTTGCCCTGCGGAAGCCGGGACTTCCCGTCTCCGGCCTCTCACTCCTTGCATCCTCCATCAGTGTCCTGCAGAACAATGGGGCGGAGGCCTTCCCATCAGCGGGCAGGAAGGTGGGTTCTGGACGGGCGGTTGGTCTGCCTTTCGCTGGGGCTGGGGGACATGCAGGGAGCCCCTGTGTGCGGCAGTGTGGCCACAAGATGTTGGCCTCCCCCAGCCCTGGCCCATCCCTTCCCCGGGTCACCTGGCCAGGGAGAGCCCAGGCAGCCTGGAGGAGATGACTGCTCAGGCCAGTGGAGGTCTCGGGGACCCTCTGCCTCCCCCTCTCCCCAGTCACTGAGAGCCCAGAGGGAGACAAGAGAAGCTCCCCCAGCCAGGAGACTCCTTGCCCGCCCCGTGCTCAAGCTCGTCCTCCCAGACCCATGGCTCTCGGTTGGCCGCAGTTTTCCGAGCCGGTGCTCAGGGCAGTGGGTCCTGAGCGAGGGGCCCGATTCTGATCTTGTTCTCTGCCCCAATGGCTGGTCCCTGCTTTCTGCCTCAGTTTCCTCACTTGTGAGTCCGTGATAGCTTGCCACGTCCTGCTGAACTCACAGGCAGTGATTCACCGCAGAGAACCCCCCCGTTTCCCTCTGCATCACCTCTCAAGCTGTGAAACACTGAGAGGCAAGCAAAATAAAGGGGAGCCTTGTGATAGAGCACCCCGGGAGCGGGTGCCTGCACTGGGACGGGCAAGGTGGCAGCGACAGACGGGCAGTGCGGGCTCAGTGCCGGCCCTGGGGAACTGACCTCTCTGGGGGTGCAGCCAGGAGGAGGAGAAGGAGGCTGGGGTTCTTTCGTCTGTGTGCCTGGGTCCCCCCGACACCCTACTGCTTCTGCCCTGCCTTGTGTGGGGGGATGTGGCCCTGGCTCACCTGCCTTGGGCTGGGGGACCTCCCCTGAGAACAGCCCCTCAGGCCTGTTTGTGCTGCTGGGAAGGTTTCCTTCCGCCTTGTCGCCCCAGCTGGGCCGCTCACAGGAAACACATGGCAGCTCTTGGCGGGAGGGAAGGAGGGCTGGAGTCAGGGCTGCAGGGCCGGGGAGGTGTCTGGAGTCTTGGGATCTGGGGGTTTCAGTGGGGGTTGGGTCATCCCCATCCTGCCTCAGAAGCCAGCCCTTCAGGGTCTTCAGCTCTGAACCTTTCCTCGTGGAGGCGGGTCATGCAAAGCCTCCCCTCCCACCTTGATTCTCTGCTATTTGGTACCGGTTCTTGCGTGACAGTCCCCATCCCTCACTCCGTGTGACAAGGGCCAAGCTCACCAGCCTGGCTTTCAAGACCCCACTGCCCTCTGCAGCCCCACTCCTACCCCCAGACTCCCTGTGTTGAAGGACTGAGTCCCCATGGGCACAGTGCTCCGCTGGGCCACAGGACCTTTGCACGCTCCCTCCAGGCTGGATTTCCACTTTCCAAGGGACCTCTCTCCTCTCCAGCTCCCTGAACTTCAATCTAAATATCTTCCCTGTGTAAAGATATCTAGATGTCTTTGCAAAAGTAAAGAATAGAAAATTCTGTTTTGTGAAACGATAATGGCTTTATCTACCTATAATCCATATAAGGCTCACTTTTAAGCAAACCATTCAATTTGTTTTTTGCTTGATTTACAAAACCTGGCGTCCATTCCCACGAGCTAGTCCCAGACCATTTGCATCACTCATAGGTATTCACTTTCCGTTCCCCTTTCCCTTGCCCTCTGCACCCACAGTCAAACCCTGTCTCTACTTATTTCCTTATTCTGAGCTCATCGTACAAGGGGACTCTTTATTCTGTGGCCTGGCTTCTGTGTCTGGCTTCTTTTGCTTAGCGAGTGTTTTCAAGGCTCACGCCTGTGTGGCGTGCATCAAACCTTCATCCTTTTTCATGGCTGCATAATACTCAAAGGTGGAGCTACACACATTCGTGTCACCAGCTGGTGGACACGAGACTTGCCTCGCTTTGGGACAGTCATGAATAAGACCGCCCGGGACACTCATGCACAGTTTCTTAAGAACGTGTTTTAACCTTCTCTTGGGCAGGTACAGAAGCGTGGGCTTGCTGAGTCACATGGGAACCCTCGATGCAGTCTTTGGAGGAATTGCCAAACTCTTAGTGGCCGGAACAAGGGGTGCCCTGGGCAGCAGCCAGTAGGGTGACTGGCTTCCAGTTCGGCGTCTGCAGGGAGCAGGGTGACCAGAGCCAGCTGGGGGGTGCGCGGAGGCAGGCAGAGAGCAACGCCTCTGGAGCTCTGCTTTATGCTTCTTGACCTGACCCTCATGCTCCATGGCAGGCCTCTCAGAGCGGGGCCCCGGCCTGCAGCCCCGCCCACCAAGACCGTCTAAGCCAGGAACCCTGAGGTGGGCCAGGATCTGCGTCCTGTAAGAGCATGAAGTCGCACGGCCCACGTTCAAGCTCCCGAGCTCTGCTCCCCCTCCCCTACCCCAGGCTGTGCCTGGTTGCTGGAGAGGTGGCGTTTGGAGTACTCGATGGAGGAGAGGCACGGGCAGAGACTTGACTGCTTCATCGGGGTGGGGGCTCCTTCGCCACCTGGCACAGCCGGGCAGGGCTCCCAGCGCAGCCCCAGGCTGCAGTCACTGCCTGAGGAATAGGCTCCTCTTTCTCAGGAGGAGGTGCTCTGGGAGAGGAAAGGTCGTGTGCAAGGTCCCATCGCCGCGTAGAAAACAGGGAGTAGGGGAGCTGGCATTCAGCCCCTGCCTTGCTACGCCCCCTCCTTCCTCCCATTCATTACTTTGCCATGGATTTAGAATGTGCCGGTGGGTTCCAGAAGCTACCCTTTGGAAAGTAAGCGGGGCCCGATGCTGCCATCTCGTGGCCGTTGATGGGAACTGACGCACACTTTGGGAATTCCCAGGATCCCTTCTTGGGGACGCCTGTGGGAGAAAGGGGGCTACCCACCGTTGCTTAGGCAGATGCTTGAGGAGGCGTGGGCTCATTTTAGCGAGAAATGTCCTTTGGGAAAAGGAGGGAAGGAGGGTGGAGCGGTGGTGGGCCTCGCGTGTAGGCTTGGACCACGCACAGCCCCCAGGAAAGGTGCCTTCTCTTCTAGGCATGCAGCCTCCAGGGCCGATGCCAGGCCCAGTGGAGCACTAGTGCTACTACCACTATGACTATTACAACTACTACTACCACTGCTACTGCTACTATGACTACGACTACTACCACCACTAATACCACTACTATTACTACCGCTACTATGACGACGACAACTACATCATCTTCATCTTCCTTGGCTCCTCCTCCTCCTCTTCCTTCTCCCTTCTTCTCCCTCCTCCTCTTCTCCCTCTTTCTTCTTCTTCCCCTCTCCCCTCTCCCTTCTTCTTTCTCCCTCTTCTCCCCTCCCCCTTCGCCTCTTTCCCCCTTCTCCCTTCTCTCCCCTTCTTCTTTCTTCCTCTTTCTTCGTCCTCTTCTTCAAAATTTATTATAGCAAAGTGAATTTTATTTATTCTTTTATTGATTGAACACATATTATATAGTTTACATTGTTGTCTACCCCGAGGTTTTCCCACCACCTTGTCACCTGTGAACCATCATCTTAATCTCTTAACCTCTTCGTGGAGCACTTCTATGTTAAATCCAGTTTTAGCAAGAACCAGACTCCTTCCCCCCTCCCCATTTTACTGATTTGCCAGCCACACAATGATATACTTTTGGGAACTCTGATACCTGACCAGGTTGCTTGTCCCCTCCTTTCCCCAGGCGATCTGATCTCCCTGGCTTCATCAGGAATCCAATTGTGTGCCTCCCCCCCCCTCTTTTTTTTTTTTTTTGAGGCTAGGGCTTGCTGTGTTACATACACCCTGTTACAATAAACACTGTTGCCCTAGGTAGGTATCATTGTAAAAGCCCATTTAACAGAAGGGAAAATTGAGGCCCCTAGTGGTGAAATGATTTACTTTGGGTCATAGAGCTTGTAGGTGACTGAAGATTAACCAAGGACAGGAACCCTCCCCAGGGTCCTAGGCAGGGCATCCTTTTGAAGCAGCCAATTTGCAGGGATGACGGATGACGGACCTCGGAGGCCAGGGAGGTAGTGATCTCCCTGTCTGAGGGGATAGTCAGGTGAAGGCTGGTAGACCCCAGCATGCTATCGTGGTAAGGATCCCAGCATCAGGGACTAGGGTCAATGCGACTGATGGTCCCCACTCCGGTGCAGTCCTATAATCCTGCTATCGCGGCTTATGACTTGAAAGTCAGGGTTATGATGGGGAGAACCCTGTTCTCTGCACACTGAAATTGTGCATTATTTATCATGCTTTGGGGTTGCTCTGGGGACAAATATATGCAGTATATTTAGTCCCAGGTTGTAGGGCGTGTGACAGATTTTACATGACCAGTTAGGGTTCGTGTTCCAGCTGACTGTGAAGTCACTTCTTGTTATTGTGCATCGGTATTTGTGACTCAGGGTTGTTCACACTGATGACTTACTGGATGCGCAGTCATTGATCAGTAGCCCCAGCTGAGTATCTTGCAGCATTCTGGTGAAGAAGAAATGTCCTGTTTGATGAGAAGGCATTTTACGAGGTGACTTCAGAAACCCAGAGGGGAAAAGCTCCCACAGCCAGGGAAACCCCAGAGTTTCAGAGGGAGATAGGCCTGCATTCACTTTGTGGTCTGGGCGTCTTTCTCTGCCTCAGTTTCCTTGTTTAGGAATCTAGGGGAGGAGACACTTTCCTGAGTCCTGAGGGGCTGTGTGTGCAGACCCCAAGCTGGTACTGCTGTGGGCGCTGTGCAAGCTGCTGCTCACCCTGGGGATGGGAAATGGGGGGTGAGGGGGAGGGGATGGGTATTGGGGGGTTCCAGCTTTGGGGCTGCTTCTCAGGAATCGTCTGGCCAAGCAGTGTCTTTTCAGCAAACATTAGGACTTTGCTCCAGGCTTCCAAACTAAACGAGTTTCACCTTAAATAAAAGAAATCAATCCTGGCAGCTGAGCTGTTGCTGCGCATTGCTTCGGCATACATTTTGAGACAGCCTGGCTAATAAATAAGTGGGAAGGCAATAAACACTGGGCAGAATTGTCTGCACGGGGCTGGGGTAGGCGGCCTGGGAGGGACCCGCCTGCTCCTGCTTCCAGCCTGAGACCTTATCAATGGTGAGGTGGCAGCGGCACAGGTTCTGAGTGTGTGGCAAACTTGGGAGTGTGGGGCAGGACCTCCCCAGGCCTCCCCAGGCCTCGGATGCCCAGACCAGCTGAGCACGAGGCAGCCAGCTCCCTTAGCTTTGTGCCCACCCACCCCAGTGTGACACGTGCCCAGGCTGTGTGACCATGGGTAGGCGTACTCACCTCTCTGTGAGTACCTCTCAGGTGTGCTCCCCTGGGAGGCTGGCGGGTGCAGTGAGGGCACAGGGGCAGTGAGGGCACAGGGGCACCATCCCCATTGACAGCCTGCCGGTACCTGTCGGTGGTGGCTGTTGCACCCCAGGCCCGAGGGAGCGGCCTGCCGGGTCCCAGCACACAGTCCTGGGTCCGTGGCGGCTGTTTCTCTACGCGTCAGTGCACAGATGCGTTCCCGCCCCCCCAGGTGCCGTCCTCTTCCCCCCTGTAGCGTCCTGCTCCCGGCCCACTGCGGCCCCAAGTCTGCTGACACCTGCCCGGGTGCCCCAGGTCCCTGGTGCTGGTCTCCGGCTGCAGGCTTGGGCTCTCCGGCCTTGCTGGCCGCAGTGTCCATGCGCAGGGCTTGGCAGGTCTCTAGCTCGGCCGCCTCCCGGCCCATCCCAGCTGGGAGGCCTTCGCCGGAACAGTGCCTTCCCGCAGCATGCGGCCGCGTAGTTACCGGCTAACACGGCCCCAAGCTCAAGAACTCTGCATCTGCTTACGGGGAGGTGAGGAGGAGGAGGAAACAAGTGTGCATTTGAAAAGTCACTCGTTCCCCCATGACTCTGTCTCCCCACATGCGTGTCAGGGATAAGGAATCTTATCAAGAATCAGCACTTTGCCAGGCATGGTGGCGCGCACTTGTAATCCCAGCTACGTGGGAGGCTGAGGCTCGGAATCACTTGAGTCTGCAGGTTCGAGACTACCCCGGGCAACACAGTGAGACCTAGTTTCAAAACAAAGTAAAATAAATGAAAAGAATCAGCACTTTTGGGCAGGAAGTATCTGCTGGGCCATGCATCATGGAGCCCCTGGCACCCTCACTCCTGCACTGTCGCTGCCTGCAAGCAGCCTGGGGATCTCCCAGAAAAGGGCTAGCTCGACACCCCTATGCAGCCTCCCTTTGCCTCTCCACCTCCCCCCCCCCTCCCAGCTCCGGAGTCAGGAAGGTCTGAACCTCAGCTCCGTGCTGTGTGACCTCAAGTGAGTTGCTTGCAGTCTCTGAGCGTCAGTCTTCCCAGCTATCAAGCCAGGGAAACAAACACCAGGGCTGGCCTACCTGTCAGCCACAGTGCCCAAGGGCCCTGGGCTGCAGGTGGATTTAGGGTTTAGTCAGCCGAGCTTACTATGGATTATCCTGAATGTGTGTGATGCAAGGGTCCTTTAATGTGGGCCAGGAAGGCAGAGAGTGAACCCAGCCTCCTGACAGGTCTGGAAGGCTGCTGGGTGTTTGATAGGGCCGGGGTGACTCTCGTGCCCAGCTTCCGATGGCAAGGGAAGGGAGTAGGCTGAAGGGGGTGGACACTGCTGCGCCGGCAGTGGGTCTGGCTGTGCTCTGTCCTCACAGCCGTGTTTCAGGGTGCTAACGGTCCCATTTTAGAGATGGGTAGTACGGGTGCAAAGGAGCAGCATGAGAGCTCAGATGTCATGAGGTTGAGGCAGGGGGAGGTGGAGTGCCAAGTCCTGGGGCTGGTGGAGCTGAACCAGAACCGAGGGGCCCTATTCAAAGGTGGGGGATGGGGTGAGGATGACCCCAACGCTCTGAAGCCCATCTGGACCCTTCTGCAGATCACACGTCCCTGTTTGGGCCCTACCTAGAACCTAGTCCAACTCCGGCAGGCCCTGGGGTTGTGGGTGTGAGGCTGGGAGCCCCTTCCAGCTGGGGTGGGGTCATCCTGACTGGGAACAGTTCCTGTAACGCCCCCTTTGCTAGGCCGCTGAGGTGCAGGTTCTCTTGGCCCCTGGAAGAGGGCGTGACTGGAACAGGTGGGCGGGAAGGGCGCCCCCTGCGGGGCTGGTCCAGCAGGTGCATGCTCAGCCCTGACCCCTGAGGTCTCGGCCTGGGCCCCAGCAAGGACCGGCTGGCCAGCACATTCCTTCTCTCTTACAGAACAAACAAAACATCAAAAAATCCCCATGTCCAGCGGTTCAGAAATCCCCTTGTATCCCTTTCAAGCTCGTGTCCAACTCCCTCCCCTCAGAGGTTACCGCTATTTCCCATTAGTTTCCCATGAGTCTCGCTAGTTACAGAATGTTATACAGAACTTATATCAAGCACAATCTCCGCCTGGCCGGGAAGCTCTCGCTGTTTACATAATTGCGGGGGTGGGGGGGTGGGGGGTAGGGAGTAGGGGGCAGGGGGGCCGGGGCAGAGCCTTGTAGCCCACGCGGGCTGTGCCACGCTGGCTTCCCGCGGGGCTGCCGTGGAAAGTCGGCCTTCTCCTAGGCCTGGTGTTTATGCAGATGTTCAGGCGCCTTGGAAGCCTCCCCTTTCGCACATGTCCTGCAACCCCCCCATCTCCATGGCGCCATTCGAGGCTCTTTTTTCAAATTTAACGATTTTCATTTCTCTTTTATTTGTTTATTAATTGCATTTTTTCACACTGTTATAGTCCCGGTGGTTCTCCTGTCGCCATATCACCCGGGAGCCGTCACCACATCCCCTGTGTTCTTTCCGCCCCTGTTGTGCGTTCCCCCCCCTTTCTCTCTTTTTTTTGGCTTTTTTTGAGACTAGGTCTCGCTGTTGCCCGGGGAACCCCCCAACATTCTCGTTGCCTGGGGTACCCCAGACTCAAGCGATCCCCAGCCTCAGCCTCCCAGGTAACTGGGATTACAGGCATGCGCTTTTTTTTTTGAGAATAGGTCTCGCCTTGTTGCCCCGGGCGGATCTCAGACCCGCGGACTCAAGCGATTCCTAGCCTCCGCCTCACTTCTGTAAGCTGAGGTTAAAGGCGTGCGCCACCGTGCTCGGCCCTAAGGCTCCTCTTTAGGGAGCTTTCACTGGGCTGTGCACCTGGGGGGGTCTCACGCGGGGAGGGCCGGGTGCCCTGGCATCAGCTTCCTCGGGCTCAGGTGCTGGACAGACCGTGTGCTGGTCTCCCGCTGCCCTCTCTGCTGTCTCCCAGCTTGCCCTCACCTGCAAGCCATCCCCCGCCCCCCTGCTCTTGCCCCTTGTCTCTCCCTGCACCCCGAGGTCGCTGACTCTCAGCCGGCCTGCCAGGCTGTTTGTGTGCGTCGCAGGCTGCCTGGGGTTTTGTCTTTGAGCTTGGAGGCGGACCAGAGAGGGAACTGGAAGGCCCTCCTGTTGCCTCTTTCCCAAGGGCTCCAGCTGTGGGCGCTGCTGTCTGTGGAGCGAGCTCCTCTGTGAGCGTGAGTGTGGTCCGCGCGTGCGTACTGTGGGTGTGAGTGCCGGCCGGTGTGTGTGCTGAGTGTGAGTGCCGGTTGTTGTGTGCGAGCTCTGAGTGTATGAGTAGTGAGTGCGCGTGTGCTGAGGGTGAGTGCTCTGTGTGCTGAGTGTGAATGCTGCTTGTTGTATGTTCTGAGTGTGTGAGTGGTGTGTGTGCGCGCTGTGGGTGAGTGCTGTGTGCGTTGAATGTGAGTGGCTGGTGTGCATGTGATTGGCACGTGTGTGCTGTGAGTGCTGTGTGTGTGCTGAGTGGGAGTGCCGGTTGGTGCATGTGTTTTGAGTGTGAGTGTGGATGGTATGCATGTTTTCTGAGTGTGATGCTGACACGTGTCCATGCTGTATGAGTGGTGAGTGCGTGTGTGCTGTGTGAGGGCCGGTTGTCGTGTGTGTGCTGTGTGTGATGAGTGTGTGTGCTGTGAGTGCCAGTTGTGTGTGTGCTCTGAGTGTGAGGTGGTCGGTGCGTGTGAGAGCTGTGTGTGTGCTGAGTGTGAATGTCGGCTGTCATGTGTGAGCTGTTAGTGTGTGTGGTGACTGCGTGTGTGCTGTGTGTGAGTGCCAGCTGCGTGCTGTGCGTGTGAGTGTGTGAGCGTGTTTTTTTGTCTATAAAGGCGCCTCCATCCCCGGCCATGTCCCCTGGGGCTTTGGAGCGCTGCTGCCCCCAGCACCCCGCCTTACAGCTGTGATGGGAGGCCAGGCACGCTAGGGAGGCGTCCCTGCGGGCCCTATTAGGTCATGGCTGAGGGAGAACCCGAGACCTGGCGACAGCCTACGGGTGGCCTCGGGGGTTTCGGCATTTGTTGGTTTGGGGAAATCGCTGCAGCGCGCTCAGCCTCAGGTTCTCATCGGTCGGACGAGTGAGGATAATGGCACCTGCATCAGTGAGAGGTGGGGAGAGGGCCTGGCACCCACTGCAGAGGAGTCAGGTCCTTCCGGGGAGAGTCTGGACTCTCCGGCCCTGTAGAGCCTCCAGTGATGCTGGGCGTGTCCTGCACCCGAGCTGTCCCTTGCCTCTGTGCCTACTGCCCTCTTAGAAGGTGTCTAGTGCCACCGAGGACCAGGGCTGCTGGTTCTGTTTGGTTCTTACTGCTTTCCATTTAAATTCCAACCCAGCCTGGGATGACGGGCGACTATCTCGGACCCACCACCAGAGGGCAGCACTGGGGGATTTTTAAGAAGCAAAAGTCTCTCCCCTCTCTCCTCTTCCCCCTCCCCTTTCCCTCTCTCTACCCCTCCCCCTTCCCTCCCCTTTGTTTCCCCCTTCTTTGCCCTTTGTTTCCCCTCTAAATTTTTCTCTTCTGGCCCTTGAGCTCCGAGGCTGGGAGCTGCTGCCTGGCACTCCAGTGGTGCAGAATGCTCCCTTGAACTCCCTGCCGAAGCTTTGGGCCTCTGGGAGCAAGGCCACAGGAGCCCCCTCTGCCTGAGCCGGGCTGAGGCAGGAGCCTGTGGACGCGCTGCAGACAAGCCTCTCCGGGCTGTGAGTCCTCGTCTGCGGGACTCTGCGGAAGCTGGGCTCTGGTTGCCAGGCCTGCTTTGCTCTGAAACCAAGTTGGGTGAGAAAGAGAAGGGGCACGAACAGCCTTGAGCTTGGAGCTGTGGGTCGCAGCCTGTCGTCCCGTGTGTCTGCCTGCGGCAGGATCTGGGGCAGGTTGCCTCAGTTTCTCCTGGGACGCCCCCTCTCTGTGATGGTGGCCACATGCCATCTCTGGGGACCTGCAGGGAGCTTTGTCCACTTAGCCTCTCTGTCCCTTTTTGCCACTTGATGGGGCCGGGGTGAGGAGGCCCACGCTCTGTCATGGCAACGTCCATGCAAGGTGAAGCGCTGCATCAGCTTCACCCAGCTCAGGCAAAGAGCGGCTGGCAGCTGAGGCCGGATTCAAACCCCGTGTCCTGACGCTGGTCTGTGCTCCGGTGGCCTGGCGAGGGCCCTTCACCCCTCACACAGGGGGCTTGGAGTTGGTAGGTGATGGCAATGTGGAACCTTCTCCAGCCCTGAGGCTCAACGCGCCTCAATGTCCTCATCTGGGAAGTGGGAATAATTTTACAGCTGCGTCACAGACTGGCTGTGACGTGCCTTGCATAGGGGGTAGCTGCTTGAAAAGCAATAGGCATTTGGTAAGAGGGAGGCCTGTGTGCTCATGGGGGCTCATTGGAGTGGTGGGGGG